>CAVNYN010223109.1:0-15319 GCA_963692815.1 Nyctanthes arbor-tristis | reverse complement strand
GTATCCAAGGAATTGGATAACATTCATGGAGCAGTTTAAAATAGGAAAAGATATAGATCATGAACATGTTGCTTGCTTAATTAAAGCTCCAAGGGACATGTAGAAAATAAAAAGATGTCTGGCACCCTTAAAGAATCTTTCAAGTTATATGACTTTAACAAATGAAAGGAGGATCTATCTGCAATTTCGTTCCTTCAACCTTTAGATACTTCAATTTCAATATAGGGAATGACTTTGTATTTATACAGTAATTGTGTTACAATTTCTGATACTTTCATAATCTTGGGGACTAACTTGCAAGGTCATAGGAATATGGCAACTCATAATGATAAATTTGATAATAATCTTGAGTATTCTGATGATAGTAAAGAAAAACTTCTGCATATAACAAAAGTTGGAATCACATCACGTAATAGAAACTCAAATAGCAATGACTACACAACATTTTATGAGATATTGAGTCTGAGAATCTTGTAAGACATTCAGTCTTTCAGAATAAAAAATTGGACATAGAAGGTAACAAGGCATCCCTGGTTCTCAAGAATAGCCTTGACCACAATTAATTTGAGGCTTAAAATCCATGCAAAGGCCTTTATAGGAAAGGATAAGTTAGATGGTTATGGATGACATCATTCTGCAACATGGAAATGAAATGGAAACTGATTTATTTTGGGTTCTAGTGGTCGAAGAAAACCCTTAGGATACCATTATAATGGAATATGTTTGAGAGGCTTTAAATTGTCAAGAGGGCCTGGGTTGAGTTAATTTGACGCAATGACTGCACCTTTCAAGATTTCTTCGAAGCACTAAATAGTCATGAACATAGACTTTACAAAGAATTTGAGAATGGGAATCCACGTTGTCAGGAATGGTAAGAACATACATCTATGGGAGTATTTTCCTTTTACTTCTCGTAGTCGTCATCTACTTGTCTTATCTTTGTTTCTAACCTTTATATAGTTAGGGGATTCAACAAAGCCATTCTATTTTTCATTGGCACTCAAAATCCTGTATGAGATTTAGGAATTCATTCTATCTAACATCCCTTTATACAAGAATGGATAATATGGACCGCAGAACTTCTATTGGATCAAGTGAATTAATACACTTAGTTAGTATTAACTGCTCCAATTGCATGCTCTTTTCTAAACTTTTTGGATGATAGATAACTCATAGAAGATCATTTTCCAACTTGTACCTTGTTAAAATTCAACATATCCTATCAGTTATGACCTTTTAAAGTTGATGGGCTGAAACTATGTACATTATAACTCCATTCCCAAAGTCCTTTTATTAAATTCATATATATATGCTTGGCTTCTTCCCATAATTATTCTAAGCTTACTTCTCCTTACAACCATCACACAAATTTATATAAAAATTTCAATTTACTTACTCCATATAAAATTTTATCTTTATACTAGCCACTATAAATTCCTATAATAACATCAAGAACCTCAAGTTTTATAATCAAATAACTATTTGATGCCTCTAAAGCATGTATTAAATAAAATTACAACCTAGTATTACATGTTCATAAAAATTTCCATAAACTCTAAACATAATTTACATCTTAAACTTACAAAAATCAAAGTTTAAAGGTACATAAAACTTGTGTGTAATTCTTGTACACTTTTGTTCTCCTTAAGATTCCTCAAATTTTTATTTCTCTCTCTTTTTTTCGCTAGAATTCTACCATGCTTTTTGAATTCTTTTGCTTTCTTTTTTGTTCCTCGTTTCTTTCTTTATATATATATATATATATATATACACACAGACACGCCCCAATATATATATACACACACCAAATTTCATATGTTTTCCATATATAAACTAGAATTCCTATTCCTTAGCTTATAAAACCACTTATGCCATAGGAAACAACTTATGCCATGATTTTTGTATTAATTTCACAAGAAATTCAATATTCTTTAAATAAAAACTACATCTTAAACTTGTATAAATTAAAGCTTAGAGACAACTAACACTTGTGCGGGATTCTTGTGTTCTTCCTCTTCTTGTCTCAAGTTTCTTCCTTTTTTTTTTTGCTCGAGTGGTCTCCCGAACCTCTCCCTCGAACTCTCTCGTCTGTCTCTCGTTCCCACTCTGTACGTATGTGAAAAATGGCCCAAATTCAATAGACTTATCTAGATATATGGAAAATTTGCATATAAAGTCCCTTAACTTCTTGCTTTGCTAAAAGTTGGTCCTTAACTTCACACTTTGCTTCACTTAAACTCTAAACTTAGAATATGATTCTAGATAAAGCCAAACATATTAAATTGCTTAGATGATAACCCCAAAAATTTAAAGTAATGAATCTTCGTCCAACTTTGACCTTGACTTAATTATTTTATCTTTGACTTTGGTCCATAAAATTTGGGATGTCACAATACTCACCCCCTTCAAAAGAATTTTGTCCTCGAAATTCAACAATAATAGGGTCTGAAAAATGAAATTACTAAGATTGCACTTGACCGTTACTCTCCCATGTAATTCTTCTATAAAATATAATCTCCAAGTGACTTACCAGTAGAGTTGGCCCGTTAATCAACATTTATGTCTTGCTAACAAAGTCTCCTATTCTTCACTTTTCGAATTTTATCTGTGAATTGCATAATTCAGCGACCACCGAGATCTACACCATTGCCTACACTCTTTCCCTACCGACGCTCTTCCGATCTCCCCCTTCGACATTTTTCCTCATAACCTCTTCATATGTTGGCTAACCTTGCAATGGATCGTGATATTATTTGTCTAAGTTCTTTACAAGACTCAACAATGCAACTTTAACCATAGTCACTTTTTCTGGCTCTCTCTTTCCTTCTAAATTCATATAATTCTCATGCTAAATTCACTTAACTCATGGATATAGTTGTCCCCTTTTATAATCACCTTTAATATCCTTTCATCTTGTAAACTGTTGTGGCATCATATTTCCAAATCTCAGTAGCCATTACTACTCAAATTCAGCCATCATTTACCTTTCTTAATTCATATTTACATCATGGTTCCCATTATCTACAAATCTAACTTCATGTTCGCTCGCTGCATGGTTATAAGCAACTCTAGTAATAAAACTCTTGCAATTATACATAGTTCTGAGGCATTAAACCCATTTATGATCAATGATAAGAATTAATAGGAATTGAGGGAGGACTAGAATAATTTGGAATGCTTTAACTTTGAATCCTTTACAAAAAATTTGTGAAGATGACATCAGTGAGAACCAGAACAACTGGGCACTTAAATTAGACTGGATAGAAGAATATCATTTGTAAATTTCTATGCTCACTTGAAGGATTGGAGTCAAGCAATTGAAAATAATAAACAAATGCACTGAAGGATTATGGCAACTTTGGTCTGCTTCAATGGGGATAGAACTGACATATGGGATCTAATAAAATAAACAATTCATGCGAATAACAAATGGTGGGGGAAAGAAACTGGAGATGTGACTTAAATGCTCATTCCCCATCAGGTTACAAGTTTAGGTCTTGTCTATACGTTAACACGTAGAAATATAGACAACACGTAGAAAAATTGACAATATTATTGCAGAAGAATTTTGATACATCAAAATTTCGATGGCGGGATGGAAACATACTGAAATTAAATATCTTATTCAAAGATGTAATGGCCACAAGGCACGTAACTTGGGAACCTTTTTTAGGTTATATACCAAATGAAACTGGGAAGGAAGCAAACTAATTCAGCCCTTTGGGCAATTCGATAGAAACTTTTAAGCCACAATTCATACAAAGAATCAAGAACATTAGTAATGAATTGATGCATCAATTTGTACACTTGAGGCTTCTATATAAGATAATGGAAAGGAACTGGTGCGGAAGAAAGTGTATCCAAGGAATTGGATAACATTCATGGAGCAGTTTAAAATAGGAAAAGATATAGGTCATGAACATGTTGCTTGCTTAATTAAAGCTCCAAGGGACATGTAGAAAATAAAAAGATGTCTGGCACCCTTAAAGAATCTTTCAAGTTATATGACTTAAACAAATGAAAGGAGGATCTATCTGCAATTTCGTTCCTTCAACCTTTAGATACTTCAATTTCAATATAGGGAATGACTTTGTATTTATACAGTAATTGTGTTACAATTTCTGATACTTTCATAATCAATTTTGCAACTTCAGAGCTTAGGGACTAACTTGCAAGGTAGTAGGAATATGGCAACTCGTAATGATAAATTTGATAATAATCTTGAGTATTCTGATGATAGTAAAGAAAAACTTCTGCATATAATAAAAGTTGGAATCACATCACGTAGTAGAATCTCAAATAGCAATGACTGCACAACATTTTATGAGATATTGAGTCTGAGAATCTTGTAAGACATTTAGTTTTTCATAATCAAAAATTGGACATAGAAGGTAACAAGGCATCCCTGGTTCTCAAGAATTGCCCTGACCACAATTAATGTGAGGCTTAAAATCCATGCAAAGGACTTTATAAGAAAGGATAAGTTAGATGGTTATGGATGATATTATTCTACAACATGGAAATGAAATGGAAACTGATTTATTTAGGGTTTTAGTGGTCGAAGAAAACCCTTAGGATAACATTGTAATGGAATACATTTCAGAGGCTTGAAATTGTCAAGAGGGCCTAGGTTGAGTTAATCTGAGACAATGGCTTGCACCTTTCAAGATTTCTTGGAAGCACGAAATAGTCATGAACATAGACTTTACAAAGAATTTGAGAATACAAAGAGTTTGATAATGGGAATCCACGTTATCAGGAATGGTAAGAACATACATCTATGGGAGTATTTTCCTTTTACTTCTCGTAGCCGTAATCTACTTGTCTTATCTTTGTTTCTAACCTTTATATAGTTAGGAGATTCAACAAAGCCATTCTATTTTTCATTGACAATCAAAATCATGTATGAGATTTAGGAATTCATTTTATCTAACATCCCATAATATGGATCACAGAACTTGTATAAGATCAAGTGGATTAATACATTTAGTTAGTATTAACTGCTTCAATTGCATGCTCTTTTCTAAACTTCATTCATCACATATACCATGCGAACTTTCACTAATTACTTATCGCCATATGCTAAATCATACCCTCCATCATCTTTCCTTATCGTTACCTTTACGGAAAGCAACAGAAGTTTGGGGCAACATCTCTTACACCTGAGAGCCTTACGACCACATTTCATGATTATCAAAATCAACGACGTTAGCATGCTAGTATACTGCTACATAAATGCCAAAACCTTGCTCTGATAACGAACTGACACGCCCCACTCATAGCATCTCTAATTTACTAGAAGTGTGACGTGGGCCGACGATAAATTCCAACTAAAAGCTAGAATTTACCGTTAAGGCTCGTGAATATACTATTTATTTTAGAAAAATTTCGATAGCATCTCCTCTAATTTGTTAACAGCCAACCTGCATAACACCCAACATCAACCCAAATACACTTTACAATGTAATAATTCCCACCATTACCAGTAACAATACTTCATATATGAAAAATTATACTAAACCAAGTATGACTTGCACGGGATTCCCAATGTGCACTAGTAACTAAACAATGTTAAGCCTACATATCATACTATAAATAGCCTATAATAAATTCATTTCGCTTGTGGTGGCTCAAACTCTTAGAATAGCAGGCTCAGCCACAATGTGTTACCCAAATTCCAATTGCTACCTGCTAAGAAATCATTTAAAAACATTATGAGCTAATAAGCCTAGTGAGTGGAGTTTTATAAATAAACATGCTTTTCGGAGAATCAAAATATTCCTTTTACAAAATATTGAAATAAAATGTATAAATTACTTCTGGAGTTTCATAATTTTAATTATAAATCAAATATCGTCATTAACTTGAATTCTTCTCACATCAACACATTTATTCATCTCACATCCAAAACATCTATAGAATTATTAATATGCTGGAAACATCATGAAAATCATCTAATATAAATCAATTACCATCATCAAGTGGAGTTCATCTCATATCAAAGCATTTATGGAATCTTTGCAATGCTAGAAATCATGAAAATTCATGTCATTCTAAGAATCATCATAAAATTCACGAGAAACAAAATAAAAATCATTTTATTTCAAGATCATCATAGAATTTTCCCCAAAGGGTACCCATAATCTCATGTCATCATGTAATCATATTCATTTCTTGTCATACACGTGTAGACACTAGCTGGGGCGGCACAACAACTAGCTTGAGCCATAGCTAGCACATAGGCCCCTTCGCCTGGGCGGCTTTCATCTTGTCAGCTTGAGCCATAGGCCCCTTCGCCCGTAGGCGGCATATTCATAACATTGGCTACACATTTGGGGGTTTTCATGTATCATAAATCGTGTTTCAACTCAAACAATTCTTTAAACATCGTGAAACATCATTTCATATAAACATGTAGCCCCTCTCGTGTTTCATGTAGCATAACATAAAGACTCTTAACTTCAATTCTTTTCTTATAATATCTTGTTGTCTAGACAATTTATATTTTCATAACTTTCCAATCATTCAGTTCCTTGACTTCCCCAATTTCTATTTACTTATTTCACATCCTAACTTATTTAGTTGTTCACAATATAATACATCAATCCATTATATTAACACATATTTACTCTCTTAAGCCATATTCCATTTCTATTTCTCATTTCACGCATATAATTTGATTCTTTTACTTATCCTTCCCAATCCTATATACCTTCTTGCTAGTTTATTTATTAGTTAAAGATTTCCTAGTTTAAGTAATCATCTTGATCATTATATACTACAATTAGAAAGCTCAATAATTACTCTTCATTTCCACACTAAACCAAATTCTTCAAGTAAGAATTCTTAAGTTTTCCTTTGGGCAATGCATATTTACAACCATTTTAAAATAAAAAATGGTGCCATATGCTTATAAAATTCTCCTAGAAGGTGGAACACTTACAGACATTCATCATATATGAAATTGAGCTCAAGAAAAATATGTTAGCAATATCAAAATATTCCTCCACTTCCTAGAAATCTGTTCTCGGGTCAACACTGACCATCCTCACAAAATATGCCATAAAAACTCCTACCAGACTCCAAATGGTGTTATTCAAATTTTATATGATAGATAACTCATAGAAGATCATTTTACAACTTGTATCTTGTTAAAATTCAATATATACTATCAGTTATGACCTTTTAAAGTTGATGGGCTGAAACTATGTACATTATAACTGCATGCCAAAAGTCCTTTTATTAAATTCATATATAAATGCTTGGCTCCTTCCCATAATTATTCTAAACTTACTTCTCCTTACAACCATACCACAAATTTATACAAAAATTTCAATTTACTTACTCCATATAAAATTTTATCTTTATACTAGCCACTATAAATTCCTATAATAACATCAAGAACCTTAAGTTTCATAATTAAATAACTATTTAATGCCTCTAAAGCATGTGTATTAAATAAAATTACAACCTAGTATTGCATGTTCATAAAAATTTTCATAAACTCTAAACATAATTTACATCTTAAACTTACAAAAATCAAACTTTAAAGGTACGTAAAACTTGTGTATAATTCTTGTACAATTTTATTCTCCTCAAGATTCCTCAAATTTTTATTTCTCTTTTTTTTCTCCACCAGAATTCTGCCCTTATTTTTGAATTCTTTTGCTTTTTTTTTTTCCCTCATTTCCTTCTTTATATATATATATATACACACACATACACGCCCCAATATATATATATATATATGCACACACCAAATTTCCTATGCTTTCCATACATAAAGTAGAATTCCTTACGCCATGATTTTAGTAATAATTTCGCAAGAAATTCAATATTCCTTAAATAAAAATTACATCTTAAACTTGTATAAATTAAAGCTTAGAGACAACTAACACTTGTGTGGGATTCTTGTGTTCTTCCTGTTCTTGTCCAAGTTTCTTCCATTTTTTTTTGCTCGAGTGGTCTCCTGAACCTCTCCCTCGATCTTCTCTCATCTGTCTCTCATTCCCTCTCTGTATGTATATGAAAGGTGGCCCATATGTGAAAAATGTCCCAAATTCAATAGACTTACGTAGATATGTAGGAAATTTGCGTATAAAGTCCCTTAACTTCTTGCTTTGCTATAAGTTAGTTCCTAACTTCACACTTTGCTTCACTTAAACTCTAAACGTATAATATGATTCCATATAAAGACAAACATATTAAATTGCTTAAATGATGACTCCAAAAATTTAAAGTAGTGCATCTTAGTCCAACTTTGACCTTGACTTGATTATTTCTTCTTTGACTTTGGTCCATAAAATTTGGGATGTCCCAAGCACAGCCTTTCACCCTTAGATAGATGGTCAGTCATAGAGAACCATACAGACACTAGAGGATATGCTTTGGGCACTTGGAGTTCAAAGGCAGTTGGGACACTCATCTATCAAAGATGGAGTTTCCTTATAATAACAGCTATCATTCTAGAGATCGGAAGAGCACACGTCTGAGGCCTTATATGGCCAGAAGTGCAGATCTCTAGTATATTGGAATGAAGTTGGAGATAGGAAATGGATAGGACTTGACCTGTTTTAGACCACTACAGAGAAAGTGAATATTATCAAGGAAAGGCGGCTCAATAGAGATCTAGAATTTGAAGTTGGGGACAGAGTTTTTCTAAAAATGTCACAGTGGAGGAGTGTTTTGAGATTTGGGAAGCGTGGTAAATGGAGCCCCTGATACATATGGCCATATGAGTTCACAAAGTGTGTTAGACCAGTTGCTTATCGATTATCCTTACCAGCTGATTTATCTAGGATCCATGATGTGTTTCATGTTTCCATGCTTCGGGAATATATTCTAGATCCATCTATGAGCTAGAGTAACAGCTTGTAGAACTGGAGGATAATCTGACGTATGAAGAAGAACCCAAAGGAATACTTGGCAGTAGGTAACAGATTAAGAAGGATAAAGTTGCCAGCACATTTGTCCAAATGCAATGGAAAGGTCTTATGATAGAAGAGACCAAGTGGGAAGAAGAGAAGGAGATGCGGGCTAAGTACCTTCGCCTCTTTAGATACTGAATTTCGAGGATAAAATTCTTTTTAAGAGGTAAGGTTGCTACGACCCGAACTTTTTAAATCTATTCTTTAGTACATGCTTGGTCAAAGTCAAAATTATTGGGTCAAAGTCCAAGACATCAAATGATTAAAATGAATAAATTAATTATTGGAGACTTGTATGTAAACTATTTTGGGCCAAGGGCCAATTTGTATTACTTAATAAATTGAGGGGCCTTAAGTGCAATTTATGCATATATATGCAGGACAATTCTTGCAATTTGAAATCACACACATAAACACGCACTAGCACATGCGATTCAGCAGAAAGGAGAAGAAATAAAGAGAAAAAAAGAAAAGAAAAAGAAAAGAAAGGAAAAAGGGAGAGAAAATTGAGGGGTTTTGCACCTTGTTGCTATGGTTTAGCACATGGGCTTTTGATGTCTTCCACAAATCCATAGAGGTAAGTCAATAGGTGATTTCTAGGGTTTGTGTATTTTGTAATGGGTGTTGATTTTATGGTTTATTTTCATGATTTGAAGCTTAATAATTATTCTCTATGTTATAAGAAGGACGAGTTTTAACTTTGCAACTACCATTACATATTATTATGAGATTTTCATAAACCCTAGATATGAAAAAATGGAGATTTTGTGGATAATGCTTGGTAAAAGTGATTTATGGCACAATGGTGGTGAAAAATGAGTAGATAATGAGTTGGGAATTATCTAGTAGACTTTTTCTTAATGTACATGAATGTGGGTGTTGGAAGTCATGGTGTGATTGTAATGCCCTGAGATTTACGAACCCGAAACGCTACTTAAAATGCTCATTTTACTTTGGATTAAGCGAAAGAAAAACCCTTAAAACATGTGGATTCTTTTTTTAGGTTTAAATAACTTCAAAATCCAGTCAATTTGAGAAATATAAAAAGTGAAACACCCTTAACTGAATGTTAGCAATGAGAATAGAATGTGAGTTTACATGTTTAGTCATCATGAATTAATTTACATATTAATCCCACAAAGAGTCTTGTACACAATAACAACTAAGAGTAATGTTTTCGGTCATAATAAAACTAGAGTATTTAGTAGCAACTGCCGCCAGTTTCGCTCCCCGCTCAAGCACCTTTAAAAAGGTTTTAGAAAAACAATGACGTTTTGAAGAAACGCCAACTAGTCTCGGCGCACTTTCTACATATTGCAATATTCACATTTAAAGAAATCATTGTACACATGATTCAAATAATCCCAACAAGTCAAATATTTATGCTGCCACGCGGGCTAGCCATTTCTCATTCAACCCATGAGTATATCATTTATTATGTACTACTCAGCATTTATCAAGCTTGTATGTACTACCGTGCTATATCATACTACCCGTGGATATATAAAATAAATCAACGTACTATCCCGGGTACAACATGTTGGCATTAAAATCTGAATCACATTTAACGTAAAACACCTATCATGAATTGCAATTTAAACATTGTAATAAGTGCGTATCACTTGGAAAATAGTTAACTTTAATTAGGAATTAGAGACTATCTTAATTTCAGAGTTAAGTTTGAGCTTTAGCGGCAAATAAACTTCAAGAGATCAACTCGCCTCGTCTAGCTGTATAAAATAAATTCTAAGTTAATAATTGAGGTGTTGTCTAGAATTTGCTAAACTTTAACTTTTAAATAGAATGATATTCTTTAAAAAGTTTGGGGTTATAACTTATAAAACATTAAATGAAAGGATTCTTGACTCAATTGAAAGATTATTTGGGTAGTGGGATATTTAAGATAACCACTTTTGAAAATTTAGGAATTAAAATAATTAGAATCAAAACCTTTAACCTTTGGGACTGATTCACTAAATTTAGAAACTTAAGCACTAACTTAGCTGAGTAATTGAAATTAAGGACTAAAACAAGCCAAACTAAACATAAAGGGACTAGAAGACAAATTTGATATATTAATTTCTTAGAAGTTTGAGAATTAGGCAGAACATATGCAAGGAAATGGAAGAAACATAAGAAGACGACCCAGTGAGTTAAAGAGGGATTCGCTCGGTGGTTTTCTTTGTAATTCAAGGCTGGAATTCATTCCCACAAGTGTTCTAGCATCACATAAAAGCTGATTTTAAGGAGAAACAGAGAGCAGAGGCCAAAGTTGGGGAATACATGACACGGCTTTATGTATTTTGAATTTCAATTTCTGGCCATAATCAAAATTACTCTAGCTACCGTTAACCAAAGTGAGTTGTGAAATTTAATGTTCGAATTGGTAGAGAAATCGGCATTGAGATGTGGGCTCACAGTGGTGGTGTTCGACTTTGAAAATTCAGAGTTTTTTCTTTTATTTCTTTTGTTCCAAAGATTGTTGGTTGCTAGAAACCCATTTAGTGGAAAGGGGGTATATGAATTCCATACAGCCAACTAAAAGAATTAAAAACATATCATACTGTAGAAATTTTTTTTACAAAGGAGAAGGAAAGAAAAAGAAAATGGAAACTTACTAGTCGATTGAAAACTCGAGCGAAAGTGTCACCGTAAACCTTAAGTTTGCCCAAATTTTGAGTTTTGTTGGTGTTGATCTTTGTTTGTAAAGAGTTGGAGTTTGAAGAGAAACAAAAATTCATACTTTGAGAAAATGAAGTGCAACTGTGAGAATGAGGGGAAAAGAAACCATATAGAGGTTGATGAGAAACGGCATGGAACGTGATCAGTTGAGGGAAAAGAATTAGGAGCTGTTGGTTAAACTTTAATTGAACAAAATGACTTATTAAGGGATTTGGGCTTGTGTTAAAATTCAATTATTGACTCGGGTCTTTCATTGAGCTAATAAAATGTACAAGAATGTCACAAAGTCGGGCTTCAAAATATATAACCCGATATCATAGGCTTTGATCTTAAAATAAATTTGAACCTACAAAATAAAACTTCAACAAATTCATTGGAATATATGTTCACATCAAGTGGACGACCGACAACTCTCGACTCTAAAATGGGCTTCTTAAATTCTAAACTTTCATTTTTAGTTTTTAAAATTCAACCTTCACAAAGCTAGATGAGCACGAGGCATTAAATTATTTCCGTGACCAATATCATACATAAATAAATAGTAAACGAAAAGATGGTAGCGACACGGCTTAACTCAGTAAATTTTGTAAGGACTTAAATTTTCATTTATAAAAATTATGATCACTACAGTGATAATGCTTGAGAAGTGCTTTAAGAATAGGAGTGATATTTAACAATGGGTAGTAGTGGAATGTTCAGAATAAGTGGAAGGTTTTTAAACTTGTGAAATTTCGTGTTGTAGCATCTTCGAGAGATTTATGGTGCACATTAAGTAATTGTACATTCTCATTATTTCAGTTGGCAACGAAGAGGTTGGGAAGGCCTATTAGTCACATTAGATTGTAGCTATAAATTCTGTGAGTGGAAAAATATTTTTCCAAATTATTTAGTATGCTTTTTCATAATATTTAGTAAATGTTCAATTTATTAAACTAAAATTAAGCATGTTTCATTTCTATATTATTATATGAAATTCCATGAAATATCTAATCATGTTATTATGTTTAAAGTGAGATTTTAAAGGGAAAAAATGATTATATCACTATGTTAGAAATATTTAAGAAAGCATGTTATGTTATGTTAAGAAATCATTACAAAAGCATGTTATAAAGAATTACTTTAAAACCACCAAAGTAAAGTACCTATGTGATCTTTAGCCGCTCTGCACTAGCGTGATCTAAGAACTTCAGTGATGTTACCCGCTTTGCACTAGTGTGATCTACTAGCTTCAGTGATGTTACTCGCTTTGTACTAGTGTGATCTGTTCCACCGTGTTAGACGAGCTATATAAAGGTCTTTGGGATCCATCATTATGTACACATAGGTTTGGGCCGTGTATGGTGGTGTTAGCCTTTGGGACTTGCTCGGCTTGTGTATGACTAGTTTTCAGTTATCACTCAGTTCTAAGTAGCACGCCTTGTGCATCGAGATTTCTTTATACATGTGTGTCACCATTCAGCGGTACTTTTGGTGTGAATTTTCCAGTAACAGTAATTATCTAAGTTTTAGCTTTAATGACTCAATATATAGCCTTTTCAGAAATTGCATGATTCAGTTCCAGTTTTCAAATTGTACTCATAGTATTTTTGGCATTTGTATGATCTAGTATTTCATTTGGAAGTTAATTAGAGAATTTCCAAACATTTCAATTATATCTATGTATCATAAAGTTCGGTAAAACTTTCAGAAAAATTAAAGAATACGGAAAGCTATATATATATGTATTTTGCGAACTTATCTACTCACTGAGTTACAAGCTCATAGATTTTCTAATGTTTTTCTTACCAGGAGGTGACTGAGCTTGAGCAGAGTTGGATTGCCAGCACCTTCAAATTTTACTACCACTTCTAGATTGAAAGAACACAGCACATTTTATCATTTCATGAAACATTGACATATTTCATATTTTTATTCTCATGTTTGTTAGAGACATTGAGTATTGCAAATAGTTTAGTTTGAGTTTGATGTCGGGCGAATTGTACACTATTTTGCACTCTTTTGGAGTCTCTAATGGATGGATGGTGTTAGATATTAGTATGTGTGGATTTGGTTGTAGATTTTTGAATTGTCACAGGTTGGATAAGTCAATTTTACAGGGGAAACTCTATCAATTTTTTTATAAATTATGTATGGTCACAAGTGTCCTCAAAGTTTCAAGCTTAGTCTCAGTTTGCCTTGGCGGGGGTCCAGGTCAAGCTCCTATTCATTGTCGGCTCACGCCATGTGTGAAGTCTAGTAGGATGGCTTGGGATGGGGTGTGTCAGAGACCCTCTCAGTTCGGCTAACTATTCCTCAATTTTATTTCTTGATAAAATGGCTGAAGTTTGAATTTAGATTGGTGGTGATTTGAGCCATTGAGAGAGACGGTGGTGATGGTGGTTGGGTTCATGACAAATTCTATACGTTGTTTTCTTTTCTTTCTTTCTTTTTTTTTTTTAAAGTTTGCTGGTCGATTGAAATTGGTTCAGTTGAGGGTGTTGGTTATTGTTTCATGAGATGCTTGCCTCATTGAATGGAGTCGACAGAGGAAGTTGACAATCGTTTTGTGATGGTGTCAAAAGTAAGCTTATGAGAAGATTATGAAACAAGTTGAAGTCAATTCTGTATAAAATTTCTTCATGTAACTACAGAAATCGATACGTGTATGTGGGAATTAAGAGTAAATGAAGATCTTACTGGTTGGGGGAACTAGTTCCTGAAAGCTATTCCTCCCCTTTAATTTAGTAAGAATAAGGAGAAGCTTGAGTAGTACTATTAGTGTATAAAAACTTGTAGAGAGAATTGTGTTCTTCAGATTTTGTGAGAATGAAATAAACTGTGAGAGTGAGGGGGTAGAAAAACTGATTATGATCATGAGAAAAAAACTGCCTGAAGTGAAAATTTGCATTACTTGGGTATAAAATGGGCTAGATAAAATTGGATCATGCCTTTCATGTAAATTTGACTGTAAAAATATATATATATTTTTTGAAATTGGACTTGCATTTATATAAGAATGAAACCCGACTAGGAATTTTATTTGGACTAATATCCATTGACTTAAATAAAATGGGTTGGTTAAATGCAATAAGATTTGACCGAAAATTAAATTAAATTAAATTGAATTCGATATCTCAGTTTTGGACTTGAAATGAATTTGAACGTTCGAAATCAGAATTTAACAAATTCTTTGGAATACAGGTTCACACCAAGTACTTGGTCGACAACTCTCAACTCTAGCATGAGCTAATTAAAATTTGAATTTTGCTTTTAACCTTGAGATATTTAAGAAATTCCTAGATGACCACGAGACATTAAATTACTTCCATGACCAATATCATAAATAGATAATAAATGAAAAGGTGGTAACGACTTGGAACTTAATAAATTTAATAAAAATTCAAATTTTTATTTATAAAAATTCCGGTAGCTACAACCCTTCTCACTTAAATTAATTTCATCCTTGAAATTTAGCTTACTGTTTTAAAGAGCTCTGGATATTCCTTCAACATATCCTCCTCTCTTTCCTAAGTTACCTCTTTTGGACTGTTCCTGCCCCACTGGACTTTAACTACCGAAAATGCTCAGTTTCTTAGCACATGAATCTTTCTATCAAGAATTTCCATATGGAGCTTCTTCATAATTCAAATCTTTTTGAACATTCACTGATTGAACATTAATTACATAACTTGGGTCATGGACATACTTCTTAAGCATAGAAAGGTAGAATA
>CAVNYN010223108.1:0-58862 GCA_963692815.1 Nyctanthes arbor-tristis | reverse complement strand
TATAGAAGCCATGTGGATTATTTTGGTGAGTATTTTCCTACCAATAGAGTGTTGGGGCTCAAAGTACATTCCCAGTGCCCAAGAGTAGCATTCCACTAATCTATCTCTTGCAAAAGGCAATTTTTTCTCAAATTCTAACGTCTGCCACCACCTATACAAGAAAAGTATATTAATTTTCACAAAATCTTGACAATTTTATTAATATTTATGAAAAAAGCAAGTGTTAATATGCTCACCCCTAAAAATGGAATTGTCCCATACTAGAAAAACTTTGAAATCTAAAAATTTTGCAGTCGTGTAAGAAGACAATACTTTTTCTATCTCGTGTGAGTGCACTATTAGTGTTAGGTGTATTTAATTACATTACTAGTGCGAATAAGAGAAAATAGAAAGCTAAACCTTGCAAGCTCAGATAGCTCCTTTTGATGTTTCTTTTGCCACAATTTGAAGTCTAACGTCGCGAAATTCAGGAGAACGTTTGTGTGATTCATCTTCTTGATAGATAGATAAATATTTTCTTGCCCCCAACCTCGTCATAGTTTTGCGAATTGGTATTTCCAAAGCTTCCCTAACTTGTGTAGATGTGTTGCTCACATGACGCAGCTGATTGATTGAAAACTCCATTGCTTTGTCTAGTGTTTCTTCCCCATGTACTCTGAAATGCGAAGCCTCGAACAAGCTTAAGAGGCCTCTGATATTGGTACTCAAAGATGCATGAAACTGCCCTTCGCGGTGTATAAATTTTCTGAAGACATCTGATTCAACCAAGTATATTTTGATCAAAGAAGTTATGTGATTGAAAAACTTGTTTTGCACATGAAATTTGTAGCTAGGTCTTCAATATGTAACACTTGTTTAAAATCTTTCAATAATAGCCATGTATAAATATATTGGTCGTTAATAACATTTATGTTCATTACTAAATTTTGTGCACGTGAATAAAAGTGGCCTATGTTAAAACCATAACTGAAAATTAGAGAATATTATAGTCTTTTCAATCAAAAAGTGTACTTTTTGAGATTTCGGATAGGATATAAAAATATAAAGCATGAAATGTTATGGATAAAAAATGCAGCAACTTGAAAGAGATCGGAAGAGCGTCGTGTCTTTGCAAGAATTAACACATGTACAAGAAACCGCAAGATTTATACATGTTCCCCTTATTGTGAAACAATATTATGTTAGCTTAAATCTTTCACATAACTTCATTTATCACAGCTTTCACTATATATTCCTTTACACAATTAGGTAGTTTTATGTTTACTTACCACACGAGACGTTGTATCCTTGTTGTCTACGTAATCAAAATCGAAGGACAACAGTTTTGACGTCACTTTCTTGCTTGCCAAAACTTTGGTAGTATTCATATATATGTTTTACAGATTTTTCGACTTCAGTTTCAAAATGGTAACCACTTCAAGACGCTGGATTGCATCAATTACGTCTAACTTATGCAAAGAATCATCTGGCATAGCTTCTAACATGTTCTTGACTTCTTTTAGTCTTTGATGTTCTTGCTCTTCATGAATCGAGATATCCTGATCAAGTAAATGTATAAGTTCATATAGCAAATCAATGTGATAATCGTGTACATGGATATATAGATAAACCTTAGCATGTAAGAACTAAGAAAATTTATCAAAAACAAGATAACGATATTAGAAACATATAAGGCAAAAAGAAAAAAAGAGAAAGAAAGACGCATGATACGTGACAGAACACCGAGCATTCATGATTTTCGCATGTTTGTTAGAGTTCATGGGAGTAGCCAATGCAGGAATCTGCGTATTCATTTTATCCTTTTCTTTTAGAATTTGGAAAGAAATCTTATGGAGTTTTCAATTCAATGGTGTCTTGATTTTCTCTATGATCATGCGGTATATATAGATGAACAAAGTAGTCGATTTGAGCTGTATTGAATTACTAGTAAGTACAGTAGTCTAATTTAATTGGTATCTCATTACTAAGCCAAGGACCCCCATTTTGACTCAAGTTGCATGTGTTAATTATTCAATTTTTAAAATTAGGGTTAATTACATTTAACGTTCCCAACATTTAATTTTCTTTCTATGGGTCCTCAACCTTTAATGAAATCCTCATTTTAGTCCCTCTTGACGGAAAACATCCCTTTCGTCCATTGATGGCAGGGTCATTTTTGGTAAAATATAAAAAAATAAATATTTTAACGTATTGTCATTTTAAAAAAATATGTTGAAAGGTGTTAACATATTTCAAGTAGGATAGGGGAGGGGAGGGAAATTGGGGAGGGGTATGTGTTATTCAAATCTAAGACCTCCTATGTACATGTGTGATTCAAATCTGAGACGTCCTACTCGAAACGTAAGTATTTAACCAATATGCCACGGCGTGTACAAAATTACATTATTAACTTAAAACCTATTAAAAAATAATGGTCGAAAGCAACTTTTATAAACCAAAAATTCTAACGACACAAAGGAGCATGTCATCATCGGGGAGACTTCATGACCTAAATCGATAGGTAGACCAATAATTAGGATGCCTGGTTACTCTCAGTTAATTAAAGCTCCTAGGTCACGAAACCAATAGCATAATTCGTCGCAATTTCAACTTCAAATATGCAAATTTTTTCTATTCTTAACTTGCTTGTACCTTTATAGGAATAGTCTTCTAAACGCCTGATATTTTCTATAAACATTAGTTATGAGTTAATGAATCATTTGAGCAAACATAAAAAGTGTCTTTGAACGTTAGCTCAAAAATGTGTTGTGATGTTTTTGTTGAAATTAACTGAATGCGTAAGGCTTGGATAGTGGTAGTGGCTTGTTCTCTTAAGGCTGTATTGTCAACTATTCCACGAATAGGATGAGGGTTTATCCTAATCACGAAAATAGTGATTTTAAAAATGACCATGGAGGAAACTAAAATTTATGGGATTGTCATGGGGCAGGAGGTTTTGTTTAATCATACCGTAACCATCAATGGCATAACACTCTTGCCAGTCTTTAGAAATATTTTCAGAGGAATCTACTTTTCGTGATTCACATAAATGAATATTGATAACAGTCAAATTAGCTAATTCAATGTTTTCCCAACAACCACATCTTTTTTCTTCGATAAGATGTGCAATTAATGAATTGGTCTCATGCATGCATTCACAATTTTCCTAATTGTAATTTAGCAATAGCACTTTTCAGATGAACTTCTTAGATGTATTATATGGATTTGCATCAAGTTGAATCTCCAAATTAAGTGAAAGTAACTTTTTATTTCATATTATGATCTTTAAACAAAAGTGATGTTATCATTATATATTTTTCTTCAAAAAGTCACATATAAAAGTGATGTTTTATGTTCGTTTTTAATTAAAGTCATATGTAGACATTTGGTCGTTATTATATTTTTTTATCAAAAAGTTGCATATAAAAATTACATTTGTGCTACTTTTTAATTAAAATGTCATAGTAGTAGTTTTACCAAATTATTTCTTGGTGTAAAAAAAATTTTGCATTGAATATTTTCTTTTGTTTACATATTTTTAAAAAATATAAGATCAAAGATCAGAAGAAGAAGAACAAAAAGAAAAAAAGAAAAACGAAAAAATAGAAACATGTATGTAGACTTACCCATTCAGCCTCACCGAAAATGAAAGCAAAAAGCCCAGTCCAATGTACACATGTACCATTTCGCTGTCTATTCTTTGGTTGGCCATGTTTCAATATATTTTTCAAAATTTTAAACAAAAGGCAGTGTTTTGCCTAATTATTTCTATACTAAAAAGTCCATTAAAACCTAATAAGGCAAGCAAAGTTGTATTCAATAAGGAGAACACGAAGATACTATTGGTTAATAATTATTCAGATAATCTTTTATAAAATGTGGTTAAATTCACAATATAAACCCTGTATTATGTAATTGGGGAAAATAATTTAAGAAGAAGACGATGAATTTACTCTATTTTGTAAAATATTACCTATACATAGCGGGATTGAGGAGAAAAAGTTTTAAAGAGAAACTTCGTGGGTCAACAATTGTTTCCGCATGTTATTTTAATCGAAGAATAAATACCAACAAGTTCTCAGCCTCTAGAACAGGACATTGTCCATAATATTTTGAATATCCAAATACAAATCAGATGTATGTTTCCCTTAGAACACCTCCATCAGCAGCCTTTCCTCCATTTTTGACCTCAGTATTTATTTTGAACCAATCTGGGGCAGGTTTGATCCATTTCTCATAGGAGCATTCAAGAGTCTTTTGGAACGTTTCTTCACATTGCACAATCTGTTTTTAATCACTTTTAAATTGCTTTTTCCCATACCAGGCATGAGTGAAAAAAACAAATTCTCATATATTAATAAAAGGGTCCATGAAACGGAGACGGAAGCCTAAAAACTCCATTAAAGTTCACATGCTGTTTCTCTTAAATTAAAGAAGAAGAAGAAGAAGAAGAAGAAGAAGAAGAAGAAGAAGAAGAAGAAGAAGAAGAAGAAGAAGAAGAAGAAGAAGAAGAAGAAGAAGCTATCATAGTTCAGATATAAATTATTATTTATGTAACTAGTAAGTTAATTGTTAAAAATTAATTACAGAAAATGGTACAAAAAACTCGAGGGCATAGTTTTAGTCATAAACAAAGTTGGAGACCTATCTATACGATTAAAAAATGTGGTGCACATAATATATTTTGTAGTAGGAATATAATTAGCCTTAAGAAAGTTCAATAAATATTCTTGAAAAAATAGAATTTAACAATGTTTTTCTTACTATATATATACCCCTTCATTAATTTAATCAAAATGCACAATACAACAAATTTCGATCATTTACCTCAATTAAACTAATTTGATGGAGTTTTCTAATGCATGTATAAAAATAAACAATTAAAAAAATTATATAATATCAATAACAGAAGATGATCTTATTACCAAATCATAAATATATCACATACATCACACATGCCCTCTTACTAGTAGGCTTTGAAAATCTGAAAGTTGCAACAAAGAGTTTCATATACTCTATTTTTCAGTTATTACAAAGGTCACCCAACTTCATGGTACTGTCACTGGTTGAACCAGCATCAAAGTTATGATGTCTTTTAAATTGGTATGAGAATGCGTGTACTCATCAATGTCTTTGTACATAATATGTGAGACACAAGCAAGGTTGCCAAATATTCGCTTAAGGAATGCCATCGTCATGTTATCAGTTGGGCAAAGACGTTCTTCGTTTATATCTTTCCATGCATTCGTAACTTGTTCCTGAATTGCTGCAAACGCCTCCTCTTTTGTGGTACCCTTGTGTTGATTCATGTAACATCCAACTGCTGATACTTTCTGCTCAAACTACCCAAAAAAATAGAGACACATTATGTAGATGGCATGTTTGCTTTGCATTAAGGAGAAAGAATTAGATTATTAACAAGTACTTAATTCTTACCCCGAATCCTACCAAGTCGTTCATTAGCCTACCAACTATTTCTGTGGCCTGTAGGGCTCGTGGGTCGCTGGCTATCCACTCGAAGGCCTCCTTGGTCACCGAATCCGCAATACTTACCAAAGAAATTGCAGTAGACAACATGTAAGTACTGGATGGCATTCCTACCTTCATATACTCCTCCACGGTCAGAATATAGTCACTGTACTCCCATTTTGCCTCTTGGAAATATGCTCTCGCCAATTGTTTATACTAAGATTAGAAAAGATCAGCTATATATATATATATATATATATATATATATGCTTCTCCTTAAGATGGGGGGAAATATATATATATATATATATAAATATATATAGAGTGTTTATTTGCTTATTAATTATAAGAAATTGATTACTCTTCAATCATGTGGTGAACAAGGTAAGATTTTCATGCCTTCCCCAATTCTTTCTCAATTTCAACATAAACAATATCTAAAAGAACTTTGTAATAATATTTCAAATAAGGAGATAGCTGATCAACGGCACTAATATCCCATCTGCTTGTGAAGACAAAAACGATAAAATAAGTTTCAACTGAGATTTATCGTTTTTAATTGAAGAATTAATGCAATACTGAAAGGTTTTAGGTACATTTCAATTGCATCCATGAAAAGTATAAGTTCATCAAGACTCCCATAAATGTCGAAGATATCATCCATGATAGAAACCATATGGATTACTTTGGTTAGTATTTTCCTACCTTTGGAGTGTTGGGGCTCAAAGTACATTCCCAATGCCCAAGTGTAGCATTCCACTAATCTATCTCTTGCAAAAGGCAAATTTTTCTCAAATTCTAAGGTCTTCCACAACCTATACAAAAAAATATATTAATTTTTATTAGAATTTTTATGTGTGCTTTTATTTAAGTCGCATAACTCTTAATTTAATGGTTCGAATAAGTGCCAAAAAATGCAAACATGTGGTGGAATTTCACGACATAACAATAAATAAAAGCACACATACAAATTCCGTCACTTAAACAAAAGTGACGGCACTTTTGCATTTTCCGGCACTTTTCCACTTTTGCATTTTCCAGCACTTATTCGAACCATTAAATTAAGAGTTGTGCTACTTACATAAAACACACAAAAAAATCCATTAAGTTTTACAAATAAAATATTATTAATATTTTGGGCTGGGTGGGTGTAGGGGGTAGTTTGGATTTTTTCTTTTTTTAAAAACTACGGGCCCTACAAAATTTGCAGGGCTGGGGGTTCTGTGGACTATTGGGCAGAATTTTGGGGGACTACTATCCTAGTCATCATCATCCACCTAAGCTTTCTACTCCCTTCTATGGTGTCCTTAGCACACCATAGAAAATCCCTTCTAATCCGCAGTATATTCTGTTGGAAATTAATGAAGAGATGGATTGCTGTTGATGAGGTTATACAAGAAAGTTTACAAATTTCTCTTGCCTCAAAGTGCTGGTTCTGGAAGCCATTGAGAGAATAAGCCATTTATTTATCAATGGCAAAGTGGCTAAGGCAGTCTGGAGAAATTTTTCTGGCATTTGTGGAATAAAAGAAGCTAATGCTTCATGTCCTAATCAGGTGGTCTTGCACTGGTTTATTGGTTTTAAAAAGGTCTCTCCTGGGAAACTTCTTTCTGTTCCCCCTCTCTTCATTTTCTGGTATATTTGGTTGGCTAGGAATGAGGCTAAGCACAGTGGCAAAGCCATGAACAACAGAAATATATCATTGGGAAAATTGAGAATAGCATCTCTATTTTGGCTCAAGCAGGCAAAACTAAAGAGAATTTTGCATCAAAAGGAAAATCTTCAACAACATTTTATTAAAGATTGAGGATGGAAACCAAAACCTGTCTTGATTGTGAGATGGAAGAAACCGCCAGATGGCTGTCTTAAATTAAATACTGATGGTGTCTATTAGGTGAGGAATTGGGAATGTGCTGCTGGAGGTGTGGTTAGAGACTCAAATGGCAGCATCATCTTTGCCTTTGAGGAACTTTTGGGACATGGTTCTATTTTGCAAGCTGAAACTAAAGCCATGTTAATTGGTATTCAGTTGTGTAGAGAAAAAGGAACTCATATTCAATGCCTTGAGAGTGACTCTTCCATTGCTGTTGATTGTGTCAACAGATTCAGAAAAGGGCCTTGGAAAATCCAAGATGACATTAGGAAAATTCGAAATTTCTATAGAGAGGATAGTATCCTTGTCCAACATACTTACAGGGAAGGAAACAAGACAGCGGATTTCTTTGTCAACTTGGACCTCTTCCCTCAAATGGAACAAAGTAGCTGTAAGAGGGACGATCCTTCCTTTCAGTTTCTGTGGCTTTCCCCTTTGGCTTTCCGTACTTTGTTTTCCTTCTAAATAGTAAGAAGCCTCTTTTGATCTTTAAAAAAAAAATAATAATAATAATAATAAGGGGAAAAAAAAAAGGAAAAGCTATATACTATTTTGTATACAAATATAAGAGAAATTTCCATAAATATCATCTTCATTCCATTGATGGCGGATCCTGACTTTTGCATCACGAAACTCCAGGTTCTAAAATCTATATTCTAGAAGTTAGATTCTAGCTCATGCCGACAAATTTCCATAATTTATTTATATCAATTAAACAAATTTTACCTTTTAGTATGATGGAGTTTTCTGATGCAACTATATTATATATATCCGTTGATGAAGGAATGTTAATATATATATAATAAAAACAATAATAGAAGATGATCTTATTACCAAATTTTAAATATATCACATACGTCACACATAGTAGTCTTTAAAAATTTGAAAGTTGCAAGGAAGAGTTCCGTATGTATGCGCTATTTTTCGATTATTACAAAGGTCAGCCAATTTCATGGTATTGTCACGGGTTGAACCAACATCAAAGTTATCATGTTTTTTAAATTGCTTCGAGAATGCGTGTACTCATCAATGTCTTTGTACATGTTATGTGAAACGCATGCAAGGTTGACAAATACTCGCTTGAGAAAGGCCATCGGCATGTTATCTGTTGGACAAAGACATTCTTTGTTTATATCTTTCCAAGCATTGGTAACTTGTTCCTCAATTGCTGTAAACGCCTCCTCTTTTGAGGTACCCTTGTGTTGATTCATGTAACACCCAACTGCTGATACTTTTTGCTCAAACTGCACAATAATAATTACAAGAAAAAACCCCAAAAAGGGGGAAAAAAAGAAAAAAGAAAAAGCAAGCACATTATATACACGTGGGATGTTTGCATTGCACGATGGAGAAAGAACTAAAAATAAGTACTTAATTCTTACCCCGAATCCTACCAAGTCGTTCATTAATCTACCAATTATTTCCACAGCCTGTAGGGCTAATGGGTTACTCGATATCCACTCGAAGGCCTCCTTGGTTACCGAATCCGCGATACTTACCAATGAAACTGCAGTAAAACACATATAAGTACTGGATGGCATTGCCACCTTCATATATTCCTCCATGGTCGGAATATAGCCACTATACTCCCATTTCGCCTCTTGGAAATATGCTCTTGCCAATCGTTTATTCTAAGATTAATTAGAACACGTCATGAGCTACATATGCATATATATCCCTTGTGATAGAAGAGTTTATTTGCTAATTAATTAGGGTGCGTTTGGCACCAGTTATAAGCAAGTTTGTTATAAGCAAGTCTAACAAAAATAAAGACATTTGATAGCCGTGTGTCCAGTCTTTTGACCCACAATGTTTGACAAGTTTTGAATGCTAATCTAGGGGGCCCATACTTTGAAATAGGAGAAATTGTTTGGGTGCACGCCTTTCCGTGTTGGCAATTCAAAGGGGAATGGAAATTTTCACATCTAAATGCAAGGCACTGTACAACCAACAAAAAAAAGGGCAAAAAAGGCTGCTTAGCTTTTTGTCAAATCCAGTCCATTAAAAAATGTCAGAAAAATAAAGGCTGTTTAGCTTTTTGTCATGAAAAAGAAATCTTGTTTATAAACAAACTTGATTATAACGGGTGCCAACGTAAATGATTACCTCTTCAATCATGTAGTAAACAAGGTAAGATTTTCCTGCCTTCTCCAATTCTTGCTCAATTTCAACATAAACAACATCTAAAAGAACTTTGCAATAATATTTCAAATAAGGAGGTAGCTGATCAAGGGCACTAATATCCCATCTGCTTGTGAAGACAAACAATAAAATAAAATTACTTTTGACTTAATTAGGTTTATTGTTTTTAATTGAAGAATGCAGTACTGAAAATGTTTTACGTACCTTTCAATTGCATCCATGAAAAGTGTAAGTTCATCGAGAGTCCCATACATGTCAAAGATAGCGTCCATGATAGAAGCCATGTGGATTATTTTGGTGAGTATTTTCCTACCAATAGAGTGTTGGGGCTCAAAGTACATTCCCAGTGCCCAAGAGTAGCATTCCACTAATCTAT
The DNA here is from genome assembly GCA_963692815.1 of Nyctanthes arbor-tristis. Classification (NCBI taxonomy): domain Eukaryota; kingdom Viridiplantae; phylum Streptophyta; class Magnoliopsida; order Lamiales; family Oleaceae; genus Nyctanthes; species Nyctanthes arbor-tristis. Next base: position 49,023 of record CAVNYN010223108.1, on the reverse strand, counting down.
CTCTTGCAAAAGGCAATTTTTTCTCAAATTCTAACGTCTGCCACCACCTATACAAGAAAAGTATATTAATTTTCACAAAATCTTGACAATTTTATTAATATTTATGAAAAAAGCAAGTGTTAATATGCTCACCCCTAAAAATGGAATTGTACCATATTAGAAAAACTTTGAAATCTAAAAATTTTGCAGTCGTGTAAGAAGACAATACTTTTTCTATCTCGTGTGAGTGCACTATTAGTGGTAGGTGTATTTAATTACATTACTAGTGCGAATAAGAGAAAATAGAAAGCTAAACCTTGTAAGCTCAAATAGCTCCTTTTGATGTTTCTTTTGCAACAGTTTGAAGTCTAACGTCGCGAAATTCAGGAGAACGTCATTGTGTGATTCATCTTCTTGATAGATAGATATAAATTTTCTTGCCCCCAACCTCGTCATAGTTTTGCGAATTGGTATTTCCAAAGCTTCCCTAACTTGCGTAGATTTGTTGCTCACATGACGCAGCTGATTGATTGAAAACTCCATTGCTTTGTCCAGTGTTTCTTCCCCATGTACTCTGAAATGCGAAGCCTCGAACAAGCTTAAGAGGCCTCTGATATTGCTACTCAAAGATGCATGAAACTGCCCTTCGCGGTCTATAAATTTTCTGAAGACATCTGATTCAACCAAGTATATTTTGATCAAAGAAGTTATATGATTGAAAAACTTGTTATGCACATGAAATTTGTAGTTAGGTCTTCAATATGTAACACTTGTTTAAAATCTTTTTATAATAGCCATGTATAAATATATTGGTCGTTAATAACATTTATGTTGGTTACTAAATTTTGTGCACGCGAATAAAAGTGGCCTATGTTAAAACCATAACTAAAAATCAGAGAATATTATAGTCTTTTCAATCAAAAATCTGTGTAATTTTTGAGATTTCGTATAGGATATAAAAATATAAAGCATGAAATGTTATGGATAAAAAATGCAGCAACTTGAAAGAGTAAGGGTTGTGTCTATGCAAGAATTAACACATGTACAAGAAACCGCAAGATTTATACATGTTCCCCTTATTGTGAGATAATATTATGTTAGCTTACATCTTTCACGTGACTTCGTTTATCACGGCTTTCACTGTATATTCCTTTATACAATTAGGTAGTTTGATGTTTACTTACCACACGAGACGTTGTATCCTTGTTGTCTAAGTAATCGAAATCGAAGGGCAACAGTTTTGACGTCACTTTCTTGTTTGCCAAAACTTTGGTAGTATTCATATATATGTTTTACAGATTTTTCAACTTCAGTTTCAAAATGGTAACCCACTTCAAGACGCTGGATTGCATCAATTACGTCTAACTTATGCAAAGAATCATCTGGCATAGCTTCTAACATGTTCTTGACTTCTTCTTTTAGTCTTTGATGTTCTTGCTCTTCATGAATCGAGATATCCTGATCAAGTAAATGTATAAGTTCATATGGCGAATCAATGTGATAATCGTGTACATGGATATATAGATAAACCTTAGCATGTAAGAACTAAGAAAATTTATCAAAAACAAGATAACGATATTAGAAACATATAAGGCAAAAAGAAAAAAAAGAGAAAGAAAGAAAGAAGAGTTAGAAACATTGAAAGATTGAAAAAAGGGAAAAAAATTGAAGTGTTAATTGTACCGTGGCTCTCGAATCATATACTATGAAATAGTCTCTCCAGACAGACGGATGATATGTGACAGAGCGCCGAGCATTCACGATTTTCGCATGTTTGTTAGAGTTCAAGGGAGTAGCCAATGCCGGAATCTGCATATTCATTTTATCCTTTTCTTTTTGAATTTGGAAAGAAATCTTATGGAGTTTTCAATTCAATGGTGTCTTGATTTTCTCTACGATCATGCGGTATATATAGATGAACAAAGTAGTCGATTTGAGCTGTATTGAAGTACGATCATTACTAAGCCAAGGACCCCCATTTTGACTCAAGTTGCATGTGTTAATTATTCAATTTTTAAAATTAGGGTTAATTACAATTAACTTTCCCAATATTTAATTTTCTTTCTGTGGGTCCTCAACCTTTAATGAAATCCCCATTTTAGTCCCTCTTGATGGAAAACATCCCTTTCGTCCATTGATGGCAGGGTCGTTTTTGGTAAAATATAAAAAAATAAATATTTTAACGTATTTTAATTTTAAAAAAATATGTTAAAAGGTGTTGACATATTTCGAGTAGGATAGGGGAGGGGAAGGAAATTGGGGAGGGGTATGTGTTATTCAAATCTAAGACCTCCTATATACATGTGTGATTCAAATCTGAGACGTCCTGCTCGAAACGTAAGTATTTAACCAATATGGCACGGCGTGTACAAAATTACATTATTAACTTAAAACCTATTAAAAAATAATGATCGAAAGCAACTTTTATAAACCAAAAATTCTAACCACGCAAAGAAGCATGTCATCATCGGGGAGACTTCATGACCGAAATCGATAGGTAGACCACTAATTAGGATGCCAGGTTACTCTCAGTTAAAGCTCCTAGGTCACGAAACCAATAGCATAATTCGTCGCAATTTCAACTTCAAATATGCAAATTTTTTCTATTCTTAACTTGCTTGTACCTTTAGAGGAATAGTCTTCTAAATGCCTGATATTTTCTATGAACATTAGTTATGAGTTAATGAATCATTTGAGCAAACATAAAAAGTGTCTTTGAACACTCCAGATAATAATACAAGCTGAGCGTTAGCTCAAAAATGTGTTGTGATGTTTTTGTTGAAATTAACTGAATGGATAAGGCTTGGATAGTGGTAGTGGCTTGTTCTCATAAGGCTGTATTGTCAACTATTCCACGAATAGGATGAGGGTTTATCCTAATCACGAAAATAGTGATTTTAAATAAAGACACTTGTGTACTTAAACAATGTATTTAACTTGACCATGTACTGGAATTTAATTTTGTAACATGACCATGGAGGATGTTTCAAAAGAAAAAAAAAATGACCATGGAGGTAGGTAACTAAAATTTACGGGATTGTCATGGGGCAGGAGGTTTTGTTTAATCATACCGTAACCATCAATGGCATAACACTCTTGCCAGTCTTTAGCAATATTTTCAGAGGAATCTACTTTTCGTGATTCACATAAATGAATATTGATAACAGCTAATTCAATGTTTTCCCTACAACCACATCTTTTTTCTTCGATAAGATGTGCAATTAATGAATTGGTCTCATGCATGCATTCACAATTTTCCTAATTGTAATTGAGCAATAGCACTTTTCAGATGAACTTCTTAGATGTATTATATGGATTTGCATCAAGTTGAATCTCCAAAATAAGTGAAAGTATCTGAAGGGACATCCAATTTTAAGTACTAAATATTCACTAGTCTAACACCATTGCCGTGCACGCATAGAAATATGATAAAAAAATCCATTTGAAAAATAAATTCAGCCTAGACAGTTGTAGCCCAACCATATTTTTTTTAATCAAAAGAACAAAATTAACAGAAAATACAATCTTAAGATTAAGAGGACCAGCTATTAATAAAATTGTAATATGGAAAAGCCTTTTTTGTTTTTTTTTTTTTTTTTTTAAACGATGATATGTAAAAGAAGCTAACACATCCAAAATTATTGAATCCTTCTTTGTAAACCACATTGATGGATGATAAAGTTGGTTGGGCCCCTTTTTATTGCATATTATGAGCTTTAGACCATATCGACTCATGACACTTGACACAGCAACATAGGATTACCCATGGATAAATACCGGTTTTATAAAAAAGGATGCCAGCATTTGAGAGAGACTGAGCTTGACTCTTGTCAATAGTCATCGCCCCCATCAATAGAAACTATTTTATCCGAAATGTAAAAGGCAACCATGCGAGGTATAAAGTGAATCTCTCCAGCAAATGATGCCAGCAATATCTCAGTTTAACAATGTGGGATCTGAGCCATCTGATCAACGGACTCATATAATTGCACAATCCAACTGAAGGATTTAGGCTACATAACAACGTTACGGGAAGACAAACCTTTAACCTCATATCGTATTACATAACAACATTACATTTTTTCTTTTTTACTTTTTTTTTTTTTTTTTTTTGTGAGGGAATCCAATTTCTTTCAAAACAGGTGATTGAGTTGCGACTTTTAGTCCAAGCCACGACAAAGGAAATTCTGTACTAAAATTCAAAATTAGTACGAATTGAAAGCAATGTGTGATGGCTCTTTTATCGTTCATGTATTCATAAATTGGAACGCATAAATAATATTTCCTCCGTTCCATAAAAATAGGGCCATATTAATCTTTTGTATAGATTAAGAAATATGAACTAATGTGGTTGATAATACAACATTTACACTTACTTCTCTAATATACTCTATTTTAGTATTGAATTAATTTTTATTTAGTCAACACAGTCATTAATGCATTACAAATTTATTAGTAGTTGGACTAAGGACATATTTGAAAAAGAAATTAATTATTGAACTTCGTTTATATAAATGAACTATAATTTGGGACAAATCAAAATAAAAATTGGGGTATTTTTATGGGACGGAGATAGTATTTTATCAGAAATCTAAAAGGCAAACTTGGATCAGAAGGAGTAAAACTCATGCGAGGTATAAAGTGAATCTCTCCAACAAATGATGCCAACAATATCTCAGTTTAACAATGTGAGATCTGAGTCATGTGATCGAAAGACTCATATAATTACACAATCCAATCGGAGGATTTAGACTACGTGATAAATGGCAACACGACTTTTAGTCCAATTTCTTTTCCAAACACGTGATTGTGTTCAATAAATGGCAACACGACTTTTAGTCCAAGCCACAGCAAAGAAAGTCAGTACTAAAATTCGAAATTAGTACGAATTGAGAGCAATGTGTGATGGCTCTTTTGTCGTCCATGTATTCATAAATAAAAAAAATATATCTATCTCCAGTGTAAATTTGAAGTTTCGGTAATTAATTAAATATCGACTTCATTAATTTCATTTTATGGCCATAAAATGTGAATCCTCACACATGATTTTATTTTATATTATTATATAGATCTCCGTCATGTGTACCTTTTGAGCTGTGCTTAATAATTAATTGGCGTTCCCCACTCTGCTTCATTGCAACTTTCGAATATATATATATATATGTATATAATATATTTTTTTTTTGGAGGGCAAAAATTGAACATGAGAAAACAAATACTGTAGAATAAATATTAATAGAGAAACAAAACTTTAATGTACACCTTGCTGGCCTACTTGCCTTCAAACTTTTGTAGACATTCCACCCTAAACATAGTCACAATGTTTTCCTTTTTTCTTGAAATAAAAATAAAATAAAATATTACATGGAGTAGTTGTCAAGGAAAAAATAATCTTGCTGGCCCCGGGGGAAAAAAAAAACTCTTCCGAGAGTCTGTAAAATTCCGTATAACTTAAGTTCGGTTAATGGTTTTGATAATTAGAAGATGAATTACACAAATTCACATTGCAACTTAAACTAATAAATAGACAAACAATATAATTTAAAAAAATTGGAATAATTTAAAGAAAACAAAGTTTAATGAAATAAGTGGAAACTTCAATTAGCAAAATTTGAAATATTTCACTATAACAATATTAGTTGAAAGGTAGTATGAATATTACAGACAACTCAATAAATCAAGCTTGAAAACTAAAGGAAGGCTACCAATGACAAAATGTGTAAGATGTCAAACAATACCATACACCACCATCATCATTGTCAAATTCTGCATCGAAAGTGGCTGTGGTGGTGACTCTAGAAACAATCTTGATTTGGTTAACCTTCTCTAAGAACAAACCGGCAAAGGTTAACCCGGTATTTGACATGACAAACACCACAAATTTTGAAACGCCTTGAAATTGCCTGGTTTCACTATCATAATTTCCCGAAGAAAAAAAAAACAAAGTGACAGTTACGACACCTGGAGATCGGAAGAGCAACAAAATTAACATCAAACATCTCAGCAATGTCATTTTATTTGTAACCTAATGAGCTGAAGAGAAAAGAATCATTAATTAATAATTAAAAAAGAAAAAAGGGAAAACTACGACAGAAGAAAATATTAGTAGAAAACGTTTCCGAGAGTAGCGAAATCTGCATTATATATGTTTCCATAAATAAAAATCATATTTGTTGTCCATACTATTTTCCATTACATGGTTGAAATGCAATCCATACTAACTCGAAGCAAACAAAATAAAACAAAGTCTACAACAATGACAAAGTTCTAGCCAAGATGTTTTAAAATATCTAATGCACACACTTTACCTTCAAGTCTAATCACTATATGAAAAAAGCCACCGCAATATTTAACTACTTCCCTCATGGAAAGACGGGAAACATGATGTTATGATGATAAAATGTCATTAGTTTCATTTAGATTACATCATTGCGCAAATTTTTATCACTAATTGAACTTTGACCAAGCACTTCTTCTGGTTTAGTGTTGTGAGATTCACTTTTTTTCAAGATCAAACTTCTTACTAGTGGTGACCACTCCTATAACATGGTGGATTGGCAGCAGTCTAGCCCTTTCATCATCCTATTCAGGACTTGTAGAGAAGAATCTGATATATATGTTCTTGTGCTTAAGAACTTCACAATATTTTTGTACTGACCTTACCACATCTCATGGAAGTATAGATATTTCCTTTAACGATTTAGTGGGATAAATGCATAGTATATTTCCCATGTCAAATAATGCTCGAACCCAATATGGTGGAGCTCCTGGATAAATATTGACGTTGTTATAGGTTCCGTATGTTAATGTCTTCATCCATCCTCCGATTCCGACGAACCAATTGCACACTAGATCGAACAATACATAGGCTAGCATAAAGTCTTCTTTATCTTGATATCTATAACTCACGGGGTGTTACAGGCCTTGATTATGTTTCCTTGATCAAGCATATCAATAGAAATATCATTCTTGTTTAGGATTTTCTCTTGAGAAGGAGTGTCTTTTATGGCTCATTTATAAAGCTTTAATGCTTCTTGATATGTACTGGTACTAGGCCCTTCAGATATTGATGTTTTCACCTTCTCATTTATGGCACTAGTGTCACACCCCGGCTATGAATGTCTATTAATTAGCTAACATATTGTATAGCAGAAGCTTTTATACAAATAGCGGGGACAAGATGTGCAAAACTAACAAATTGTTCTTGTCTTTAGATTGCTTAACATTCTAGAAGGCAACTTCATTCTAGTGATTTCTAAAAGTCTGAAGGAATTATTCCATCATCGTCAATATATAGCTTCATAAACTCTTCTTTGTGTTAGGAAAGTCGAAACATCATTATAACTAGTTATTAAATCTTCCGATCTCAAATTTGGAAATACTTATAAGCATTTCTTATCATTACCAACATCAAGAAGAAAAATCAATTTCTTATTTCTTCATGAGCTTTCCATGCACCAACACTTTGGTATCATTGCAACTAGGTTTTCAATGTAAAGAACACAACAAGCTTTGTTTCCTACTTCTTTGTTTTCTTCTCCTATTCAAACACATTGCACAATTAAACCTAGATTAACAATAAGACTCAAAGAATACCTCACGTTACTTTAATAGGTATATTCTACTAACTAGTCAATTCAAGTGATTGAAAGACCTTTACATTGAAACCTTGACTTCCAAGCATTACTCATTCATCTTATCTTTCACATTATGAGCCATGGATATATATATATATATATATATATATGTGTGCGTGTGCGCACGCGCGAGAGCTTGTTTATACATATTTATATGCTTATCTATCACATACAAAGGTAGGGCATACTTTACTTATTGGCATAAAAGACATTAATCTCCAAAGTCCGGCTTCCACTGCATGCCAAACTCTGCTTCCGATCACGGACATGCTCCCCACTCATTGCTTACTTTTCAAATATCATGCATTCAATCATCTACAAAATTATAGGAAGAAGAGTGAATCAAAGTATTCAGTGAGTAATAAAATCTTTTGATTCACCTTTTATTGAAGAAATTCCTTTTTAACTATAAGTTCAAGGAAATCATAGAATGCACAATGCACAAAGCTTTTAGATGTAGAAGAAGGCTTCATCACTGCTTAAACTACTACCCGTAATGCACATTCATATAATTCAATATCAATTTAATTGTGGCAATGTATATTCAAGTAGATCCACATACCCCTACTAGAATTTCAGGCAAAGGACATGCAATACCAATGCAAAGCAATAAACCATACTAATCATCACCTATCTCGGTATCATTAGATGACTCTTAGTATGAAACAAAACAAAGCAAATGAAAGACAAGACATGTAGAGCATTAATTAGTGATTAAAATGCAATAAATCAATTCTTTTCTTTATACAATAGCAGTGCTTCAAGATCCATGTTCATCTTATGACCGATCTCTCAATCCAAAATCCATGTTTATCTTAATCAAAACCCATGTTTATTTTAGGAAAACTTCATGAATGTTAAAATGAAATCAAAATATTAGTTACTCACCTTTTGATTTCCCAAAGATTTCTTGAATAATTCTAAGTGCCAAAGAGCCTCCAAAACCTCCAAAACCTTGATATTCTTCAATCAAAGTTTGGTTTCAAGTTGGATTATTCCTATATATGAAGAGGGGCCTTTTTTAGGTGAAAATAAGTGTTTTGGTGAGTTTCTCATAGTGTTCTTTCACCCTACTTCTTTATGGATGAATTTCCTTTATATATATTGAAGAGCTTGAGTTTCACTAATACGAGGCAAGACAATTGGTCTTAGATAGTTTTGAAAATAGCCAATAGGAATGAGTGTAAAGATCTTTTGGGAGTTTTGTCAAATAGAATTAGGAACAAGTGTATTTAGATAATTTGGAGAGTAGCCAATGGAAATGAGTATAATTGGAGGTTTAAAAGCTTTTTGCCAACAAAGCTTATGACAAGTGTCCCTTTTTATTTTCGCATGTGATGTTTTATTATCTTAACAAATAGCTTATTTAGGCTTATCTATTTATTGCTTGGGAAGTCCTCTTACTTAATATGGTTTTACAATTAGGTTGTTATACTTCATATCATATATACCAACCAATAACCACACTCGAGTAACACTCTTTTAATCTTAAGACCTAATTGATGCAACTCAAGTGGCTATTCAAAATAATGATCATATTGTTAATAAACTAAGTGCTTAATGTCAATGTTTTTTCACGCATTACCCTTTTTATTACACTTTTTTTATGATCTTGCTAAAAAATGAGGTTGATGTATGTCCTTTTTCTTTATATTTCTTTTCACAAGGTAATTAAACATTTCCCACATATGGCTGACACATTTTCTTTGCAATTTATCATTTAGAAAAAGTACTTAACCCGCGGTTCCATTTAACCTGACAAAGTGACATGTGAAAACAATCATTGGTTTTCTGGAAAAACTCGTGGAGACATTGGAATTAGACCGGAATTTGATGACAACGTAAATGATAGCATATAGCCATCAATTAATTTGATTTGATTTCATACTAATCGTTTATTCAATCTAATCAATATACTAAATAGGTGTAATTCATCATAACGCATAAGTTTCAAGGGCGAAGAGGCCAAATCATGAGTTAATTATTACCAACGAAGGAACAAAGCAAAAAACAAAGTTGCTAACCTCTCTTAAAAATGTAGGGTATAATTTTGTAGTAGAGTCTGCAAAACATATGCAATACTTTAAAAGTAATAATGACAACACACTTATTCTAGCGAGCTCTGTGCAGCATCTGCTGCCTTTCTTCACCCCCTCAAAAAGCCCATTCAGTTCCTTCTCCATCAGAAATCCAACTGGCAGAAAAGCCCAAAAACTCCAGAAAGTTGTGCAAACAATGAAACTAAAGATAGAAGAGATATCAAAGAATAGTGAACTCTTTCCCAAAAAAAGATCTTAAAACAATCAATCTTTATCCCAGAAACAATCTTTTTCAAGAAAAACAGATAAAAGTTGGGTTTGCACCCGAGAATTATATGATTGGATTAGATGAAAATGTGGCCGAAAATTTAACATTGGAAGACTTCATATTTTAAATTTCACGAAAAATGTAAAACAATATGATTCCAAATTTTCAATCAGGGCGCTGATTATCTGCATGTTATTATTTGTGTTTCCAATTTACAGGCATAGCTCTGAATTTCGTGAGTCATTCAATCTACGAATATAGAAGTTTGAGAATTCTCAGCATTTGATTGAATTTTGCAGGATGCTGGAATCCACTGTGAAAGAAACATATCAGCTCAAATAATCTTCGAATGCCTGCAGATTATTTTGATTGATTCGAATCCCTGCTCAATCATTCCGGAAAGGTCAAGCAAATCCCTATCAGAGTTGTTTTATTGATTCAATTATTCAAATCCCTGTCCAAGCAATCTGAATGCATGCGAGTTTCCCTACTCAGGTGAGTTTCAAATCCCTAATCTTCTATACATTTTTCTTTGAATACTAAACTGCCTTCAAATCAATATATCAGAACCGTTTGATTGATTCGAATCCATAATTAATCAATTCGAATCCTTAATTCTTCTACTATTTATTGATTGATTTATTTTGATTATTATTGGTTTACTCAGTTGCTTTGAGTTATAGATAACTTTTATAAAAATACTTTCCAAGTTTCCGTCTTTATTTTAGGAAAAAAAATTAGGCTGTTTACATACAGATTTTATTAGTATTTTATATTAGCTTTTAAGTTTGAATTCCTATATAGCTAGGATTTGTTAAGAAGGATACAAAGCTGTTCATGCCTTTGTATTATTGGCATTGATAAATAAATAAGCTGATCTTCTATTTCTAATTCCTGCTTCTCTATGTTTGATTCTTCACTCCTTTCTGTCCTCCCCTCCTACTTTTTCTCCCATCACCCCAGTTACCAGCTACTTTTTCTCCCATCTTCCTCGTTACCATTTTTCAGAGTTACATTCTCCATCACATCCAGATTTGAAGGTGTAGTAGGGCTACTGCACCAGGAGCAAATATCTCCCTAATAATTGTAAGGATCCTTTTTTTAGAAGAAAAAGAAAACTGAAGAACACAATACAACAAAAATCTTAGCCACTGCCTATTGTGACTCAACTGGATATAAATATTAAAAGACTAACCCCTAACAGAGGAGATAAGTCACAAAAGTGAGCGTTAAAAACAAAAACAGTTTAGCGGCAGTTTGATTTTAATTATTGCGTTGAATTATAATGAGGAGCTGAAATGTGTGGTGGAGATTTAAAGAGTATTTGAAATATGTTGTTGTAGTTGAGCAATTATCAAATTAGCAGTAGGTAAAATTATAATTTGAAAATGAGAGATCGGAAGAGCGTCGTTAGTATCTTTTGGGAAAACTAACCCAAAGCAAACAATGAACTGAATACCTTTTTTCCGATCTTCAGATTGCATTTCTCTAAGAATTCCCTCGACACTCCATTCCTGGATATCGGCAGTTGGTGCAGTTACAGGGAAAAGAATCTCAACTGCCTCCTTGTAACCTCCTAAAGCTGCCACCTGTATTGGCTTCTTTGGCATCCAGTCATCCTACAAGAAACAAGATTTCAATTACGAATAGCAACTTAGTAACACCAGCTGCTCATATCTTCATATCATCAAATGCATCAAAATTGGTATTTCCACCGTTTATGCACCATGTATCAGCCAAACAGATCTTAGGAAAATTTGGTGATAAATGTGAGACAATATGTAAGTAGAAATTAGCTAGCCGAACAGTGGATATGAGGAGAGCTTTCACAGATCATGATCTAAAACTCTTTTTCTTAGTAACTCATTGCAAATGAGATGCATGATTGGTAATTATATGTCGCTTGCACATATCAAATAAAGACGTGTGATGGTATCTTCTAACTTATCCGATAGCAATAATCCACTTGATAGGTGAACCCTAATGTTGAATAAAGTCCCAAATCCAAATTAATAACTCGTGCAGAAATCGTAAAATAGGAAAACCTACTTCATAATATGCATATGTTAAATCGCTTATGCTATTAGGATCTGCTCCAGCTTGAGCTTGCAATAAGTAGTTTATGATTTCTGGGCGGCCGTCATAAGCAGCAATTTGCATAGCGTTTGCTCCACCAGCAGCTAAATTCACATTGGCACCTGCCTGTATAAAAGAGAGTGTCTAAATTTCGCCTGGATGTTTCACGGCTGAAAGGAAACAAGGATAACTTGAAAAATATAAATAAACCAGAAGGACCAGGCAAATCTGACTTTAAATTCTTGTAATGGATGCACATGCAAATCGATTATTTGCAAAAGCAAACTGCAACCAGTGTAACAGCATTTAGGGCAGTGTATAAGGTTCTGTGAAGTTTGGTCGTCAGATAACTATTTTTTCAATGCAAATACCATATAAGCGTACCAAATAATGACACGTAGCGCTCATGATGATATTAGATTCGAAATCATAACGTTTAAGATAATAGGGCTTACATATCCTAAAACAAAACATTACCAATTTATCATCACATTTTCATTAGCTATGAAGCAACAAAGAGAGCATTTCTTTGATAGTTTGACACTCATTATGGGTAGTATTTTTTCTCCTTGGAATATGCAAAATCCTAAAGTTTTACTTTTCCTTTCAACATTAACCTGTGAAACAGTCTCTGGTGGGCCCCCAAAAAATCCAGCCAACAAAAGGCAGAAGGCCCAATTGTTGAGGGGTAAAGATTGCACGTAAAGATTGCACGTAATCAATGGTGCAATGTGGGACCATGTGCTGCTTTATTTCAAATGAGAAGCTGTGTATTTAGGAAGAACGCGCTCTAAATGAGTGGTTGATATTGAGTAGTGGTCAAATTGCAGCAGCTTCTAGAAAGACAAAAATGGGTGAAGAATGAAAATCAAATACGCTTTTAGTAAAAAAAAAAAAAAAAAATTAGTGCCATGCACGAAAAGCTAAAGCCTAAATGTTCTGTGAAAAAGAAAAGGAAGAAGACCTCTATTCTAATATCCTAAAGCAAGAGTAACAGAATAACTGCTAAAAAGAGCGTCACTGAGAACGTTGTTTTGGCCAAGCACCCATCAGACACTAAAACTTCTAATACTAATAAATATGTGGGATTAATAAGAAAGGAAGAACACAAAGATGTATAATTATGTTGAAATACAAAAAATCATTTAAGAGATCACAATGAGAAAAGAGCAAACAACAAAATCTTTGTACTTTGACGAAAGCAGTACTTAAAACCAATAGTCCTTTCATCTCCATAAAAGGAAACAGTCTACTTTACTTCCACGGATCAAGAAACCAACCTCTCATGCAAATTACAATTTTACGAATATAATAATCATTGAGAACTGGATCTGACCTACAACTTAACATTGACTGTCAGAGCATCATTTTTCTATGCCAATTAAAGCTATTGGCATTTAGAACATTAAGTTCATACAATCAAACCAAAATGTCAAAACTCTTTAAGAGGAGATCAAATGCCAGAAATTGCATTATCCCTTGTGTTTTTCTCCCCATTTTCTATGGTGTTTTCTATATTCTGTATATGAGTATCCTCCTTTGAAGAGATAGGTTAGATCCTCTTTTACAAGGTCTAAAACCCGTGTACAAGTTAAAGTATAAAAAGAGTTCTAAGGAAATAAGGACAAAAATCGGAAATTCGCGTGCGTAGAATCCATGCGGCCGCACAAGGCATCTGTGCGGTTTTACAGCTGACGCTGCCTTTGTTCTAGTCTCCTGTGCGCCCACATGATACTCGCGTGCGGCCGCACACGGCTACCTGATGTTTCTGCTTTGCGTAACAGGTGCGGGCGCATGGTCATGTGGTGTGGCCGCACCATAACTCTAATTTTTTCCTTTTCTTCTCGACCCTTCAATTTTTATTCCTTGGCACCTTGGCGCCCAGAACTTCATAATTCGTGCAAAATTGATCCAAAATCATCCATTTTGTCTTCCTCTCGAATTTAACCGACAATTTATCAAATTAAACATAAATACGAACTTTTAAACATATTGTCACATAAAAATAATGGTCGAAAGCAACTTTTATAAACCAAAAATTCTAACCACACAAAGAAGCATGTCAGCATCGGGGAGACTTCATGACCGAAATCGATAGGTAGACCACTAATTAGTATGCCAGGTTACTCAGAGTTAAAGCTCCTAGGTCACGAAACCAATAGCATAATTCCCCGCAATTTCAACTTCAAATATGCATATTTTTCTATTCTTAACTCGATTGTACCTTTAGAGGAATAGTCTGCTAAACGCCTGATTTTTTCTCATCATCTAGAATAACCTATGATATTTTCTATAAACATTAGTTATGAGTTAATGAATCAATTGAGCAAACATAAAAAGTGTCCTTGAACACTCTAGAAAATAATACAAGCTGAGCGTTAGCTCAAAAATGTGTGTTGTGATGTTTTTATCAAATTAACTGAATGCATAAGTCGTGGATATTGGTAGTGTCAACTATTCCACGAATGGGGTGAGGCTCTTCCGATCTCGAAAATAGTGATTTTAAATAAAGACTTGGTAGTGGCTAGAATTTAATTTTGTAACATGACCATGGAGGAAACTAAATTTTACAATATTTTCGAAGGAATCTACTTTTCGTAATTCACGTAAATGAATATTGCTAACAGTCAAATTAGCTAATCCAATGTTTTCCCCACAACCACATCTTTTTTTCTTCTATATGATGTGCAATTAATGAATAGGTCTTTAGCATGGATTGACAATTTTCCTAATTGTAAATGAGCAATAGCACTTTTCAGATTAACCTAAATAATAACCTATGCAACTTTCCTAATTGGCCATGTTTCAACATATTTTTCAAAATTTTCAACAAAAGGCAGTGTTTTGCCTAATAATTTCTATACTAAAAAGTCCATTAAAATCTAATAAGGCAATCAAAGTTGTATCTGATAAGGAGAACAGGAAGATAATATTGGTTTATAATCATTCAGATAATCTTTTATAAAATGTGGTTAAGTTCACAATCTTAACCATGTATTATGTAACTGGGGAAAAATAATTTAAGAATAAGACGATGAATTTACTCTATTTTGTAAAAAATTACCTACAAATAGTGGGATTGAGGAGAAAAAGTTTTAAAGAAAAACTTCGTGGGTCAACGATTGTTCCACAAGTCATTTTAATCGAAGAATAAATACAAACAAGTTCTCAGTGTCACGCCCCCATTAATTTTTAATTATTTAATAATATCTTATGCTAATTAATGAAATATATAGCGGAAGCCTCAATACAAGTAGCGGAGACGGGACGTACAAAACTAATAAAATGGCTTTTGACCTGACAAGGCTAATTACTTAAACTAACAAGATGTTAATTTTAAAGAATCATTAACACTTGGTTTTTCAATAAAATGCAAAGAACACAACAAGTTGTATTAATAAAAATATTTCATGGATTACCAAACAAGCAATGTTAATCTGGTCAAGAACCAATCAGTTGGAAGCTATCATACGGAAAGATAAGTTTCCAATTGCTAGAAATACATTTATGGAGAGGTGTGCATACTTATTAATACAAAAGGTATTAAATTCATAATTACTTTCATAGTTACTTCAAAGACAGGTTATCACTACATCTAAAATTCTACTCCCGGTCGCAAGCATGCTCCAACTCATGGCTTGTCTTGCTTTTCAAATATCGTATCTTCGATCATCTACATAAATTGTAGAAAGGAGGAGTAAGTGCGAAGTACTCAGTCAGTAACAAAACCCTTTGATTTACCTTTTATTTGAAAGATTTGTTTTCAAGCGAACCACTCAATACACAACTTTCAAATGCACAAAACGGCACTATCACTAGTTAAACTGCTACCTATTGTGCAGGCAAGATTCATATCAATTTAATCATGGCCATGTACAATTAAGTGGATCCACATTCGAATCCAGGTTGACCCAGACTGGAATTCTAAACAAATAGCAAAGCAAATACCACACCAATCGTCACCCATTTCGGTATCATTAGATGACTCCTAGTATGGCAACAAAGTAAAGCAAAGCAAAGCAAAGAAAAACGGGCAGAGCAACTAGTGATTCCAATACAATCAATCAATCTTTCTTTTCAATGTATTAAAACCCATGTTTATCTCACGAAATACTTCAATTAAAATTCATAATTTTCATATCAAAACTTCATAAATGCTAAAAATGAATCAAAGTATTAGTTACTCATCTCTTTAACTTGAGTTTTTCCAAAGGTTCTCTAACAAATGCCCTCAAAACCTTCATTTTTCACAATCAAAGTGGTATTTCAAGTTGTATTCACCATATATATAGTGAGGGGGTCATTTCCACGTGTAATACTTAAGGCTTGATAGGTTTCAAGGGTTGCTTTTCACCCTTTAGTATTTTTGGACGATTTTATGTTTATGAAAAGCTTGGGATTTACTAAGGAATCAAGACAATTAGTCTTCACATAGAGGTGGAAAGGGAAAGAGGGAGAGAGGAGTCGGATGGGGAAGGGAGTAAGATGGATGGGTTGAAGAAATCTCGATCCCCTCATCCCTATTTATATTCGTTATAAATATCTGAATTTAGTTGTTTTTAATAAACCTTTGAGTTCCGCCAACTAGGATGCGACACGTGGCGCGACGTACGCTTGGTGACAATTTATTCGAGCAGCCCTTATACTTTGAGTTGTCTTATGATTAAGTCATAACGTTTTGATTCTCGTTACTTGAGCCCTTTCGCTTAATAGGGTTTTACAATTAGGTTATCAACTTCCAAAATGTAAAATAATAATCCAAAATGTTAACTAATAACCACATTCTTTACCGCTAAGCTCTCTTGAGTAACAATTCTTTTAATTCTTTTGACACTTCAAACAGTTATTGGATCATTGTCAAAATAACATTTATATTATCAATAGCAAACTCATGTGGTTATTCAAAATCACATGGTTAATCCATCATTGTCAATATATTGTCAATAATCACCTTCTAATTTCAATTCATTGTCAAAATATCGATCATATTGTCAATAATCATCTTCTCACTCTTGGTATTCAATTGAGTAGCAATCCTGCAACAATTCAATATGACCATATTGCCATATTCTAAATCTTGGCGTTTATTTGAGTGACAATCTCATCTCCTTACGATTCGATATAATGATGTTGTTACATTCTACTTTTGGACATTCAATTGAGTACTAATCTTGAACTTTTATGATTGAGGTAAGAAATGTGTCTCTTTATTATCAAAATAATTATCATATTACTTAATTTTTTGTTAAATTTTTACGGGATGTTACACTCAACCTCTAGAATAGGACGTTGTCCATAATATTCTGAATACCCAAATCCAAAATCGGATGTATGTTTCCCTTAGAACACCTCCATCAGCAGCCTTTCCTCCATTTTTGACATCAGTATTTAGTTTGAACCAATCTGGGGTAGATTTGATCCATTTCTCATAGGAGCATTAAGGAGTCTTTTGGAACGTTTCTTTACATTGCACAATCTGTTTTTAATCACTTTTAAATTGTTTTTTCCCATACCACGCATGAGTGAAAAAAAAAATTCTCATATTAATAAAAGGGTAGGAAAACCCAAACCCCCCATGGAATGATGACGGAGGCCTAAAAACTCCATTAAAGTTCACATGTTGTTTCTCTTAAATTAAAAAAGTAGAAGAAGAAGACGCTATCATAATTTAGATATAAATTATTATTTATGTGACTAGTAAGTTAATTTTTAAAAAATAATTGCTGAAAATGGTACAAAAAACTCGAGGGCATAATTTTAGTCATAAACAATCTAGTTGGAGACCTCTTAATTTGTACAATTAAAATGTGGTGCACATAATATATTTTGTAGTAGGAATATAATTAGCCTTAAGGAAGTTCAATAAATATTTTTGAAAAAAATGGAATTTAAAAATGTTTTTCTTAATATACCTCTTCATTAATTTAATCAAGATGCACAATACAACAAAATTTTTATCATTTATCTCAATTAAACTAATTTGATCATTAAATAGCAAGTAAGATGCTTAGTTGGAGTTTTCTGATGCAACAATATTCGTTGCTGAAGGAATGTAAATATATAAATATTTATATAATAACAATAATAGAAGGTGATCTTATTACGAAATCATAAATTTATCACATACATCACACATACCCTCTTACAAGTAGTCTTTGAAAATCTGAAAGTTGCAATAAAGAGTTACATACGCTTTATTTTTCAGTTATTACAAAGGTCACCCAACTTCATGGTACTGTCACTGGTTGAACCAGCATCAAAGTTATGACGTCTTTTAAATTCGTACGAGAATGCGTGTACTGATCATCAATGTCTTTGTACATAATATGTGCGACGCAAGCAATGTTGCCAAATATTCGCTTAAGGAATGCCATCGGCATGTTATCAGTCGGGCAAAGACATTCTTCGTTTATATCTTTCCATGCATTGGTAACTTGTTCTTGAATTGCTGCAAACGCCTCCTCTTTTGTGGTACCCTTGTGTTGATTCATGTAACATCCGACGGCTGATACTTTCTCCTCAAACTGCACCACAATAATTACCCAAAAAAAAAATAATAATAAAATAGAGGCACATTATGTAGATGGCATTTTTGCTTTGCATTAAGGAGAAAGAATTAAATTAATAACAAGTACTTAATTCTTACCCCGAATCCTGCCAAGTCGTTCATTAGCCTAGAAATTATTTCTGTGGCCCGTAGGGCTCGTGGATCGCTGGCTATCCACTCGAAGGCCTCCTTGGTTACCGAATCCGCAACACTTACCAATGAAAGTGCAGTAAACAACTTGCAAGTGATGGATGGCATTCCGACCTTCATATACTCCTCCATGGTCGGAATATAGTCACTGTACTCCCATTTTGCCTCTTGGAAATATGCTCTCGCCAATCGTTTATACTAAGATTAGAAAAGATCAGCTGTATATGCTTCTCCTTGAGATTTTGGGGGGATGGGGGGGGGGGCAATATATATATATAGATTGTTTATTTGCTTATTAATTATAAGAAATTGATTACCTCTTCAATCATGTAGTGAACAAGGTAAGATTTTCCTGCCTTCCCCAAATCTTGCTCAATTTCAACGTAAACAATATCTAAAAGAACTTTGTAGTAATATTTCAAATATGGAGGTAGCTGATCAAGGGCACTAATATCCCATCTGCTTGTGAAGACAAAATCAATAAATTATAATCATATAAGTTTCAACTGAGATTTAACGTTTTTAATAGATCGAATTAATGCAATACTGAAAAGGGTTTAGGTACCTTTCAATTGCATCCATGAAAAGTGTAAGTTCATCAAGAGTCCCATAAATGTCGAAGATATCGTCCATGATAGAAACCATATGGATTACTTTGGTTATTATTTTCCTACCAATGGAGTGTTGGGGCTCAAAGTACATTCCCAATGCCCAAGTGTAGCTTTCCAGTAATCTATCTCTTGCAAAAGGCAATTTTTTCTCAAATTCTAATGTCTTCCACCACCTATACAAAAAATATATATTAATTTTCATAAAAGCTTAACAATTTTATTAGTATTTATGAAAAAACTAAGTGTTAATATACTCATCCCTAAAAATGGAATTGTCCCATATTAGAAAAACTTTGAAATCTAAAAATTTTGCAGTCATGTAAGAAAACACTACTTTTTCTATCTCGTGTGAGTGCTCTATTAGTGGTAGGTGTATTTACATTACTAGTGGGAAAAAGAGAGAATAGAAAACTAAACCTTGTAAGCTCAAATAGCTCCTTTTGATGTTTCTTTTGCAATAGTTTGAAGTCTAATGTTGCGAAATTCAGGAGAACATCATTGTGTGATTCATCTTCTTGATAGACAGATAAAAATTTTCTTGCCCCCAACCTCACCATAGTTTTCCGAATTGGTATTTCCAAAGCTTCCCTAACTTGTGTAGATGTGTTGCTCACATGACGCAGCCGATTGATCGAAAACTCCATTGCTTTGTCTAGTGTTTCTTCCCCATGTACTCTGAAATGCGAAGCCTCGAACAAGCTTAAGAGGCCTCTGATATTGCCACTCAAAGATGCATGAAACTGCCCTTCGCGGTCTATAAATTTGCTGAAGACATCTGATTCGACCAAATATATTTTGATCAAAGGAAGTTATATGATTGAAAAACTCGTTTTGCACATGAAATTTGTAGCTCGGTCTTCAGTATGTATTAGCTGTTCAAAATCTTTTTATAACAGCCATGTATAAATATATTGGTCGTTAATAACATTTATGGTGATTACTAAATTTCGTGTACGTGAATAAAAGTGGCAGGTTTGTGTCTATGCAAGAATTAATACGTGTACAAGAAACGGCAAGATTTATACATGCTCCCTTTATTGTGAAACAACATTATGTTAGCTTATATCATTCACGTTGTGCAATAAATTATTATCATGACTTTCACTATACATTTGGTTACACAATTAGGTAGTTTGATGTCTACTTACCACACGAGACGTTGTATCCTTGTTGTCTAAGTAATCGAAATCGAAGGGCAACAGTTCTGAGGTCACTTTCTTGTTTGCCAAGACTTTGGTGGTATTCATTTATATGTTTCACAGATTTTTTTACTTCAGTTTCAAAATGGTATCCCACTTCAAGACGCTGGATTGCATCAATTATGTCTAATTTATGCAAAGAATCATCTGGCATAGCCTCTAGCATGTTCTTCACTTCTTCTTTTAGTCTTTGATGTTCTTGCTCTTCATGAATGGAGATATCCTGATCAAGTAAATTTATAAATTCATATGGCAAATCAATGTGATAATCGTGTCCATGGATATATAGATAAACCCTAGCATGTAAGAACTAAGAAACTTTATCAAAAACAAGAAAATGATATTAGAAACATACAAGAAAAAAAAAAGAAAAAAAGGTAGAAACATAGAAAGATTGAAAAAAGGGGAAAATTTGAGTGTTAGTTGTACCGTGACTTTCGAATCATATGCTATGAAATAGTCTCCCCAAACAGAAGGATGATATGTGACAGAGCGCCGAGCATTCAAGATTTTCGCATGTTTGTTGGAGTTCAAGGGAGTAGCCAATGCAGGAATCTGCGTATTCATTTTATCCTTTTCTTTTTGAATTTGGAAAGAAATCTTATGGAGTTTTCAATTCAATGGTGTCTTGATTCTCTCTATGATCATGAGGTATATATAGATGAACAAAGTAGTCGAATTGAGCTGTATTGAATTACTAGTAATAAGTACAGTAGTCCAATTTTGTTGGTATCTCATTAGTCATTACTGAGCCAAGCATTTTGACTCTCAAGGCTGCATGTGTTATTTATTCAATGTTTTTAAATTATAATATAATAAATCCTTGTTTTATCCGTCGACTTTTTGCAGACAAGGACGGATTTAGGGATGGGCACAGGGCGTGCGGCCACAAAAATTTTTTTAGCCTATAAGAAAAGGTAAATTTGTATAAAAAACAATTTTTTTCAACACTTCGGTCGAACTAAAATTTTTCTTTATTCAGCTCGCGTTAGGAAATTATAAAAAAAAAAAAAGGAAATTCTAAATCCATCCATGTGCAGTTTATTTCATAGTTTAAATTATTTATACAATCATATTAGCATCGCTTTATAAGATTATGCATAAAATACAAACTATGGTAAATATTCCTTTGCGCTATACTTCAGTAAGACTTATATCTATGTCCATTTATATTGCTAAAACGTTGTTTGCAATAACACTTCCAAAAAAAAAAAAAAAGGAAAATCGTGAAACATGGTCAGACATTTCAAATCGTCTTGTTGGCCAAGATGTAAAAGTGATGAGGAATGACCTCATTAGAAGTGATGAGGAATGACCTCATTAGATATATATTTTACAACTTGGATTATTTAAGTCCATTTTATTAAATGTATAATCAAAACTTGAGAAACAATAATAAAAACTGATTGCTTCAAATTTAAGAATGCAACATAAATTCTAGAATTGTCATAATTTTCATTTTCCTTTGAGTTTCAGTATTATTAATTAAAACCTCTCATCCTGATTTTTGGAAGTGATTAATATTCTACTTAATTCTTCAAGTTATATAGTTTCACTAGCATCAAATAACACGATTTGGAAAAGATCACTAATCCAAATAAGTAACTGCTGAATTACATCATCAAGTAACTTTTGGATTCAATTTTTTTGTGTCAAAACCATGATTATCAAAGTTGAGCTTGGTATTGGTATTGACTCAAAATTATTTGTCGACGTTTAAGGTTCATGCATAAAAAAAAGTGTTTAAGGTTCATGGAATAAATACGCCTAACTAAATTTTTGGAGTGAAAGAAAATAAATGCTTTAGAGTGGAAGAAAAAGAAAGAAAAATAAAGGAAAGAATTTCTTGGGCATCAAGTTTTGATTACTATAAATACATGGCGCTAGCGACCCATTGGAAATAACATCTTTTTTTTTTCTTATTTTATTATTATTATTATTATTATTATTATTATTATTTTTAAATAGAATGGGATATAGGGAGGGGTGGGGAAGGGAGGGAAATTAGGGAGGGGTAAATATGAGACTTCCTA
Organism: Nyctanthes arbor-tristis; assembly: GCA_963692815.1. Classification (NCBI taxonomy): domain Eukaryota; kingdom Viridiplantae; phylum Streptophyta; class Magnoliopsida; order Lamiales; family Oleaceae; genus Nyctanthes; species Nyctanthes arbor-tristis. The sequence continues at coordinate 26,484 of CAVNYN010223108.1, read as the reverse complement.
CCCGAAACGTGAGTATTTCACCAATACGCCACCGCGTACATTAAATTACGTTATTAACTTATAACCCATTTAAAGATAACGGTCGAAAGCAATTTTTATAAACCTTATAAACCAAAAATTCTAACCAACACAATGCTATTATTATTATTATTATTATTATTATTATTATTATTATTATTATTATTATTACAACTAGATATCTCACTCGTGCGCTGCATGGAAAGAATAACAGCTATATAAAATTCCAACAACATCAAAATAGTACTTAAATAATTAATAGTCAGGTTTTGAAAAGTATCTTTTGTGCTATAACATGGGTTTATTATTTTGATTCAGTTCAAGTTTAGTAAAGCCTCTTGCATGCTACTTTTAAAATTTAATGTGTGTGTGTTTGTGTTTGTAAAATTTTAAATAAAAGAGAGAAGTGCCTAGACAATTTTCATCAATTAATAATGACTTTTTCCAAAATATATAATCAGTATTTAGTAATTGCTAGGTAACAATGATCCAAGAAACTAAAAACTTAATGTGGCTTTATTTTCAAAATGTATACACAATGTAAGGGTCCTTTATCATCTATGTATTCTAGATAGGACATAATGATTGTTTCAACCATTTTCTCGTTATTCTACCGATTGTAATGAATCTTTCCTTTTTCCAAAGCTATAGCCAGAGATGGAGCTTCTTCCATCAGATCTCAAGAGTAGTGGCTTACACTGTAACAGAGCAAAAATTCTTGATCGTTTGCCACTACTTTGTGTATAGATCATCCAATGTAAATCAACTACATCTATTATGTCATCCACATTCTTCATTTGCATATTTTTAAAGCCAGCTTGTTGCTAAATCTTAAACATGTCATCCTCTTAACACCTGTCAATTGAAAAAAGCATATAGTGTCATTAATGGATAGAAATACACAAAGTATTAATCCAATTTAGTTGCAAAATAATAAAAAGTAATGGTAGAAAATAAATCAGTAGAACACAGAAAAATAAAAAAATAAGAAAAAATTAAAATAGAAAAATATAAATGACAATATAATATTCATATACAAAGAATAGAGAGGAAATCGTTCAAATCTTCCATTCAAAATATGATGAAAGGATAAGCAAGCAGAGAGAACGAGAGAGGGGGGGAATGATTCAGATTTTTCATTCAAAATATAATAAGGTGATAAGGGAGATACAATTAGAGAGAGAAAAAGATATGACGGAGATAAAAATCGGGAAGCTGAAATAATATTAAGAAAAATAAGACCAGGTGATGTCATAAATAATGTAACCAATAATCTTATAACGCCAAACCAGTGATGGGAAAAACTGTGCTAGGCAAACTTTTCTTATTATTAATATAGATTATTATTATTATTGTGAAAAACCCAATTAATAGAGACGTCTATCCACCCTAGAAGCACGTCATCATCGGGGAAACTTCATGACCTAAATAGATAGGTAGACCACTAATTTGTATGCTAGCTTACTCTCAGTTTAAAGCGATATGTTCTATGGTGTCCATTAAATACGATTTTATGGTGTCTAATATATTATATAGCAAGTGTCCATTAAAATGATGACCCCATTCCCCCTCCCCCAATGTATCCAATGGACACTTGCGACATAATATATTAGACTCTATAAATGGTGTCCAATGGACATCATAAGAAAAGTACAATTTAAGCTCCTACGTACACGAAACCAATAGCATGATTCCACGCAATTTCAACTTAAAAAATGCATATTTTTCTATTCTTGACTCAATTTTACCTTTAGAGGAATAGTCTTCGAAACGCCCGATTTCTTCTCATCACCTAGAATAACCTATGATATTTTCTATAAACTTTAATTATGAGTTAATGAATCATTTGAATCATTTCAGCAAAACATAAAAGTGTCTTTGACCACTCCAGATAATATAATTAATACAAGCTGAGCGTTAGCTCAAAAATGTGTGCTGTGATGTTTTTATCAAAATTAACTGAATGCATAAGTCGTGGATAATATTGGTAGTGGCTTGTTATTATAGGGCTGTAGTGTCAACTATTCCACGAATAAGGTGAGGGTATATCCTAATCACGAAAATAGATTTTACAGGATTGTCATGGGGCGGGAGGTTTTGTTTAATCATACATCTTTGTAAATTGAATGTGAAAGATGATGTGCGAGGTTTGACCGATAATTAATTTCATTAATTTCATCAATGGCGTAACACTCTTGCCAGTGTTTAGAAATATTTTCAAAGGAATCTACTTTTCGTAATTCACATAAATGAATATTGCTAACAGTCAAATTAGCTAATTCAATGTTTTCCCCACAACCACATCTTTTTTCTTCGATAAGATGCGCAATTAATGAATAGGTCTCATGCATGCATTGACAATTTTCCTAATTGTAATTTAGCAATAGCACTTTTCAGATTTAACCTAATTCAAAAGAAAAAAATAATAAATAAATAAATGAACTTTTTAGATTTATTATATGGATTTGCATCAAGTCAAATTTCCAAAAATAAGTGAAAGTGTCTGAAGGGACATCCAATTTTAAGTACTAAACATTAGCTAGTCTAAAACCGGTGCGATGCACGCATAAAAATATGGTAAAAAAATCCATTTGGAAATAAATTCAACCAAGACAGTAGTAGCCTAATCATATTTTTTTGCATCAAAAGAACAAAATTAACAGAATATACAATCTTAAGATTAAGAGGACCAGCTATTAATAAAATTGTAATATGGAAAAGCTTTTTTTTTTTTTTTTTTAAACGATGATATGTAAAAAAAAGCTAACACGTCCCGAATTATTGAATTCTTCTTTGTAAACCACATTGATGGATGATAAAGTTGGTTGGGCCCCTTTTTTATTGCATATTATGATCTTTAAACCATATCGACTCATGACACTTGACATAGCAACATAGGATTACCCATGGATAAATACCGGTTTTATAAAAAAGGATGCCAACATTTTAGAGAGACTGAGCTTGACTATTGTCGATAGTCATCGCCCCCATCAACATAAACTATTTCATCCTAAATATAAAAGGCAAACTTGGATCATAAGGGGTTAAACTCATGCGAGGTATAAAGTGAATCTCTCCAGCAAATGATGCCAACAATATCTCAGTTTAACAATGTGGGATCTAAGCCACGTGATCAACAGACTCATATAATTGCACAATACAACCGAAGGATTTAGACTACGTAACAACGTTACGAGCAGACAAACCTTTAACCTAATATCATATTCCGTAATAACATTACTTTTTTTTTTTTTTTTTTGAGGTAATCCAATTTCTTTTCAAAACACGTGATTGAGTTGCCACTTTTAGTCCAAGCCAGAACAAAGGAAATTCTTTACTAAAATTCAAAATTAGTCCGAATTGAAAGCAATGTGTGGTGGCTCTTTTATCGTCCATTTATTCATAAATTGGAACTCATAAATAATATTCCCTCCATCCCATAAAAAGGGTCATATCAATCTTTTGCGTAGATTAAGAAATGTGAACTAATGTGGTTGAAAATATAACATTTACAATTACTTCCCTAATATACTCTTATTCAGTATTGAATCACTTTTTATTTAATCAAAATAGTCATTAATACATTACAAATTTATTAGTAATTAGACTAAGGACATATTTGAAAAAGAAATTAATTGTTGAACTTTGTTTATATAAATGAACTATAATTTGGGACAAATAAAAATAAAAACTGGGAGTAATAATTTTATGGGACGGAGAGAGTATTTTATCCGAAATCTAAAAGGCAAACTTGGATCAGAAGGAGTTAAACGCATGCGAGTTATAAAGTGAATCTCTCCAGCAAATGATGCCAACAATACCCCAGTTTAATAATGTGAGATCTGAGTCATGTGATCAAAAGACTCATATAATTGCACAATCCAATCAAAGGATTTAGACTACTACGGGATCACAAACATTTAACCTCATATATATCATATTCCGTAACAACATTAAAGATTTTTTTTTTTTTGTTTTGAGGAAATCCAATTTCTTTTCCAAACACGTGATTGTATTCAATAAATGGCAACACGACTTTTAGTCCAAGCCACAACAAAGAAAAGTCAGTACTAAAATTCAAAATTAGTACGAATTGAGAGCAATGTGTGATGGCTCTTTTATCGACCATGTATTCATAAATTGGAACACATAAATAATATATCTATTTCCAGTGTAAATTTGAAGTTTCGGTAATTAATTAAGTATTGACTTCATTAATTTCATTTTATGGCCATAAAATGTGAATCCTCACACATGATTTTATTTTATATTATTATATCGATCTCCGTCGTGTGTACATTTTGAACTGCGCTTAATAATTAATTGGCGTTCCCCACTCTGCTTCATTGCAACTTTCGAATATATATATATATATATTTTTTTTTTTTTGGGGCAAAAATTGAACATGAGAAAACAAATACTGAAGAATAATAATATTAATAGAGAAACAAAATTGTAGTGTACACCTTGCTTGCCTACTTGCCGTCAAACTTTTGTAGACATTCCACCCTAAACATAGTCACAATGTTTTCCTTTTTTCTTGAAATTAAAATAGAATAAAATATGACATGGAGTAGTTGGCAAGGAAAAAATAATCTTGCTGGCCCCGGGGGTCAAAAAAAACTCTTAATAAAGTTTGTAAAATTCCGTATAAATTAAGTTCTGTTAATGGTTTTGATAATTAGAAGATGAATTACACAAATTCACATTGCAACTTAACCTAATAAATAGACAAACAATATAATTTTAAAAAAATGGAATAATTTTAAAAAAAGATAGATTAATGAAATAAGTGGAAACTTCAATTAGCAAAATTTTAAATGTTTCATTATAACAATATTAGCCGAAAGGTAGTACGAACATTAGAGACAACTCAAGAAATCAAGCTTGAAAACTAAAGGAAGGCTACCAATGACAAAATGCGTGTACGATGTCAAACAATACCATACACCACCATATGAAAAAAGCTATTGCAATATTTAACTATTTCCCTCATGGAAAGACGGGAAACATGATGCTATGATGAGAAAATGTCATTAGTTTCATTTAGATTACATCATTGCACAAATTTTTATTATTGGTTGAACTTTGACTGAGCACTTCTTCTGGTTTTGTGTTGTAAGCTTCACTTTTTTCAAGATCAAACTTCTTACTAGTGGTGGCCATTCTTATAACATGGTGGATTGACAGCAGTCTATCCCTTTCATGGTCATATTCAGGGCTTGCGGAGAAGAATCTGATATATATGTACTTGCGCTTAAGAACTTCACAATATCTTTGTACCGACCTTACCACATCTCGTGGAAGTGTAGATATTTCTTTTAATGATTCAGTGGGATAGATGCATAGTATATTTCCCATGTCAAATAATGCTCGACCCCAATATGGTGGAGCTCTTGGATAAATATTGGCCTTGTTATAGGTTCCATATGTTAATGTCTTTATCCATCCTTCATCTCCGACGAACCTATTGCACACTAGATCGAACAATACATAGGCTAGTATAAAGTCTTCTTTATTCTTGACTTCCATAACCCATGGGGTGTTACATGCCTTGATTATGTTTCCTTGGTCAAGCATATCAATAGAAATATCATTCTTGTTTAGGATTTTCTCTTGAGAAGGAGGATCTTTTATGGCTAATTTATGAAGCTTTAATGCTTGTTGATATGTGCTGGTACTAGGCCCTTCAGATATTGACGTTTTCACCTTCTCATTTATGGCACTAGTGTCACGCCCTGGCTATAAATGTCTTTTTATTAGCTAATATTGTATAGCAGAAGCTATTATACAAATAGTGGGGACGAAACGTGCAAAACTAACATATTGTTCTTGTCTTTAGATTGCTTAACATTCTAGAAGGCAATTTCATTCTAGTGATTTCTAAAAGTCTTATGGAATTATTCCTTCATCGTCAATATATAGCTTCATAAACTCTTCTTTGAGTTAGGAAAGTCGAAACGTCCTTATAACTGATTATTAAATTTTCTTTCAAATTTGGAAATACTTATAAGCCTTTTTTATCATTACCGACATCAAGAAGAAAAATCAATTTCTTATTTCTTCATAAGCTTTCCATGCACCAACGCTTTTTGTATCATTGCAACTTGGTTTTCAATGTAAATAACACCACAAGCTTTGTTTCCTACTTCTTTGTTTGCTTCTCTTATTCAAACAAATTGCACAATTATATAATAAGACTCAAAGAATACCTCAGGTTACTTTAATAGGTATATTCTACTAATTAGTCGATTCAAGTGATTGAAAGACCTTTACATTGAAACCTTGACTTCCAAGCATTACACATTCATCTTATCTTTCACATTATAAGCCACAAATATATGTGTGTGTGTGTGTGCGTGCGCGCGTGCTTACTTGTTTATACATATTTATATGCTTGTCTGTCACATACAAAGGTAGGCATACTTTACTTATTCGCATAAAAGACATTAATCTCCAAAGTTCGGCCTCCACTGTATGCCAAACTCTACTCCCGATCGCGAACATGCTCCAACTCATGGCTTACTTCTCAAATATCAAGCATTCAATCATCTACAAAATTGTAGAAAGGGGAATGAATACAAAATACTCAGTGAGTAATAAAATCTTTTGATTCACCTTTTATTGAAGAAATTCCTTTCTAACCACAAGTTCAAGAAAATCATGGAATGCACGAAACTCTTGGATGTAGAAGAAGGCCCTATCACTACTTAAACTATTACCCGTAACGCGCATTCATATCATTCAATATTAATTTAATCGTGGTCATGTATATTCAAGTGGATCCACATCCAAATCCCTATTGACCCCTATCAGAATTTTAAGCAAAGTACAATACCAATACATCACACTAATCATCCCCATCTCGGTATCATTAGATGGCTCTTAGTATGGAACAAAACAAAGAAAAGCAAAGACAAGACGGGTAGAGTATTAACTAGTTATCAAAATGCAATAAATCAATTCTTCTCTTTATACAATAATAGTGCTTCAAGATCCATGTTCATCTTATGAAGTCCTCAATCCAAAATCCATGTTTATCTTAATCAAAACCCATGTTTATTTTAGGAAAACTTCATGAATGTTAAAATGGAATCAAAACATTAGTTACTCACCTTTTGATTTCCCAAAGATTTCTTGAATAATTCTAAGTAGCAAAGAGCCTCCAAAACCTTGATATTACTCAATCCAAGTTTGGTTTCAAATTGGATTCCTCCTATTTATGAAGAAGGGCCTTTTTCAAGTGACAAATAAGTATTTTGGTGAGTTTCTCATAGTGTTCTTTCACCCTACTTCTTTATGGATGAATTTCCTTTATATATAAGAAGAGCTTGAGTTTCACTAATACAAGGCAAGACAAGCCTTAGATAGTTTTGAAAATAGCCAATGAGAATGAGTGTAAAGATCTTTTGGAAATTTTGTCAAATAGAATTAAGGACAAGTGTATTTAGATAATTTGGAGAGTAGCCAATATGAATGAGTACAATTGGAGGTTTAAGAGCTTTTTGCCAACAAAGCTCATGACAAGTGTCCCTTTTTATTTTCTCATGTGATGTTTTATCATCTTAACAAATGGCTTATCTACTTATTGCTTGGGAAGTCCTCCTACTTAATATGGTTTTACAATTAGGTTGTTATACTTCAAATCATACCAACCAATAACCACACTTGAGTAACACTCTTTTAATCTTAAGACCTAATTGATGCAACTCAATTGGCTATTGAAAATAATGATCATGTTGTTAATAACCACCCTCTAATTTTTGTCATTCATTTGAGTAACAATCTTGTAACTTTACGAGTAATTTCCCCATTATTATCAAAATAACAACCACGTTGCTTAGTTTGTTTTTTAAGATTTTGCGGGGTGTTACAACTAGGGCCTTTAGGTACTAGCAGCCCTATCCAGTAATGCCATCTTGGCTTCCAGTGTCGCTATCTTGGCATTTATTTCTATCTTGAATGCTTCTGGTTCCTTTTTTATCTGCTCCATGCCTAGTCAAAAAATCAGGAATTATATTTTCTTTTCCTTTGATATGAATAATATCAAATTTAAATGGTGCAAACCACACTTGCATTTGATTAATGGTCTTTCAGCAGCGCTATTACCAAGCTTATTTGCTAATAATGGTTTAACCTGAGTATTATCAGTTCGTATCATAAACTTTTTTAGTAATAAATATGATTCAAACTTAGCTACTCCCTTTTTAACTGTTACGTGTTCCTTGCGATTAATATCATACCTGGTCTCTGCAACCTTGAATGTACCCGTTGTATATGCAACTAATTCTTCTGTACAATCACATGATGAATTACATAAAAGTTATTTATGATATTCTTTTCCCTTAAGAACTGTGCCCCAATGTATTAAGGAGGCATCTGTTTCTAATATAAAGAAATCATCTTCATTTGATATAGCTAATTCTAGTAGATGTTCACATATTCTTTTAATTTTGTTTACCATTGCTGAATCTTCTTCAGTCCGTTCCCATTTAACTCCCCTACAAAGTTTCTTAATAAAATAAGCTTTATACTTAGCGCAATTCTTAATAAACTTTTCTGAATAGTTCAATATTTCAATAAAACTTTGTAGTTCCTTAACATCTTTTATTATTTTAGGGAAGTCCATTATCTTTTGACCTATATGTGCTTCTTGTTGAATAATTTTACTATTTGTGATTTTATATCCTAAGAATTCGATTACTTTCTTGGCTATTTCTGCCTTTTTCTTTGATAATACTAATCCATATCTTTTTGCTAAATAACAAGACTTTTTAAGACGCTCTATATGTTCTTCCAAGTTTTTACCATATACTAGGATATCATCTACATACACAATGTAGAATTTTCTAATTGGTCTAATTATTTTATCCATTCTTTGTTGAAATATTGATGGTGCATACTTTAACCCAAATGACATAACATTCCCTTCAAATTGTCCTAAAAGATTTGGTGTAGTGAAACTAGTTAGTGGTCTGGATTTTTCTACTTAATCGGACAATATCCTCGCTTATAGTCAAATTTTGAATATATCTTACTAGTTTGGATTTCTTTTATTAATAAGTCTTTTATAGGTAACTTGTAAGTATTATCATTAGTTTCAGCATTAAGCTTTCTATAATCTATTACTAACCTTGCTTTCCTATCTTGATTTTCATTATTATTCCTTACCATAAACGGTTGTAGAGTGAGGTTGTAACATAAAATATCAATAAGAGTTTACTTTGTCTAATGTTAATATTACCATTATGGAATATACACCATACAATTATTAAGCTATCTCCTCTGACTCAGGTAGAGTACACCAAGAGTCTTCACAATGGCCGGGGAAACGACCACTCTTGGGATTTAATAATGGTCCGTGGAAAATAAACCCACATAGGAAATAATAGCCTGAATCAGGGGTCTTCATGATGGGTAGGGGAAATAACCACTCTAGAGTAAATATGCGACCGTTAGAGTAAAAAAAAAAAATTTTATCAACATGACATTCAAGGGCGACTACTTCTTACATGGTTGGCTTATCATATTGGATCAACGGAAGAAACACATAATGCATTAGATGAAGTTTCTTTTAAGATGAAAAAGGAGAAGTCACACTATATCCTCGACCAGCATGGAGCGGATTGGCGTTAGGTATGCATAGTAATAAATTTATATAATTGGAGGAAAATTTCATGTGTGTCACGCAATCGTCCTGGATAATGCCATTTTTGACGTTAACAGTTCCCCTGCTACTTACAGAGGCCCACAAACATTTGGGCCTAAGTACATCAATGAACCCGATCGTTTTAGGGCTTCTATCTTGCATGGGCCTTATATAAAGTTATGGCCCCATTGGCTTGTGAGCCATTCTTATTGCTGCTGAGAAATAGGAATGGCAACGGGATGGGTTCGAGGCAGGTATACATTCCCTCGCCCAATTCCCGTCCCGTCCCTGAAATCCCCTGTCCTGTACCCGCCCCGTACCCAGATTCAATTGGGTACGGGGCGGGGTGATTTAGGGTGGATACGAGAAAAATACCTATTAACAATAACCGTTAAGAAAATACTAAAATAATTAACTGTTAAAGTTAGATAAAAATTTAACAAAAAAAACATTAGGCAAAGCAGTTAAGGTATATTGATTTACCTTTGAGTGTCGGTATTTGAAACCTCACTAACTCTTCTCATATATCAAATCCCTGTCCAAGCAGTCTGAATGCATGCGAGTTTCCCTACTCAGGTGAGTTTCAAATCCCTAATCTTCTATACATTTTTCTTTGAGATCGGTACTAAACTGTCTTCAAATCAATATATCAGAACCGTTTGATTGATTCGAATCCATAATTAATCAATTCGAATCCTTAATATCCTTAATCCTTCAAGTATTTATTGATTGACTTATTTTGATTATTATTGGTTTACTTAGTTGCTTTGAGTTATGATGATTTTGGTCAGTCTGGGTGTTCTTCCTTTTTTTTTCTTTTTTTTTTTTTTTTTAACATTTGAATTCATAAGTGCACTAACATGAATGCAATGAATCATAATAATTGACATGGATCATAACATGAGAAAATCATTCTTGAGTTTATCAATGAGTGGACGGAGGTGGATCAAGGTTGTCACATAACGCCAAGAAAACACTTTGCAAAACTTGTTTACAAAGTAAATTAATTATTAACATTACATACATAATTATTACTAATTTTTTTAGGACAACAAAATAGTTATTGTTCATTGTGAACAGTACCATTTTTTTTTCCCTAGAAAAGCAAACCAGGGGCTCTGATACCAAACTGTAACAACCCGCCCCATTTTGACATGATATTGTAGTCAGGCTCACGAGGTTTTACTTTTGGGTTTCCTCGTGTCAGTTGGAGTGGGTCTCTTAACTTAGAAACTTGTTTCACTTTCTCTACTAAACCGATGTGGGATTGAGGCTGTTACAATCACCCCACCTAAGGGGGCTCAACATCCTCGTTGGCCACACTTCTAGTTAGATTATTCTCTGATATTATCTGTAATGACCTGCTCCACTTTTACATGATATTGTTTGCTTTGAGCCAAGCTTGCACGGTTTTACTCTTGAGTTCTCATCCACTTTTACATGATATTGTTTGCTTTGAGCCAAGCTTGCACGGTTTTACTCTTGAGTTCTCATCCAAAAGATCTCGTGTCAGTTTGAGCGGGTCTCTTAATTTATAAACTCGTCTTACTTTCTCTACCCGATCTTGTGGGATTGATACTGTCACAATTACCCTATCTAAGGGGCCCAATGTCCTCGTTGGCCACGCTTCCGGTTGCGTTATTCTCTGATACCATTGAAAAAATACCACATAGTAATCTCACCTTAAACTTCTTGATTAAACTTCAAAAGATTACGCCAATGCAATCTAATGCACTTGAATGAAAAAATAAAGTCTTTGTTGCGTTCTCGTGTGGTTTGCTTTCATGGAGTATTTATACTAGTAAAAATATAGGACTCCTAGTTGGCCTAGGACTCCGTTGAGTGAGAAGTAGAGATTTTTTAGAATATCCACCAAAGTCTAGAATGCTTGGATGAGTACCATAATAATAATAATAATAATAATAATAATAATAATAATAATAATAATAATAATAATAATCTATATATTAATAATAAGAGAAATCGTCTGGTGTTGTAATTTCCCGTCACTGGTTTGACATCATAAGAATACTGTTGACGTCAGTGATGACATCACTGATGGATAACAATTAAATTTGTTTCACATTTTTTTAATTTTTTCCTACTTTCTGTTTTATTTTATCATCTATTTTTTTGGATAATTAAGAATATCTTCTTAGAGAAATTTATAGGAATCTCTTTCGATAATTGTGAGTTTTATTCTGATTGTACTAGATAGCAATTAAATTTGTTTTACATTTTTTTTATTTTTCCCTACTTTTGATAAATAACTTAAATATTAAAATAACCTTCATAAACTTTCTTCCTTAAAAAACAACGGGTGATTTTTTGTATAATTAAGAATCTCTTTCTTAAAGAAATTTTTAACAAATAGATTTCATTGAAATTTATTGAAATTAAGAGTTTATATTAATTTTTTATTCTCTATTTTGTATTCCCTTTAAAGCTTTAACTTGTTACACACGTTAGTACAATATAATCGGTTGTTGATTTGATTAGACATATTTTTTTACGTTAGTTTTTCTTAGTAGCACCATTATTATTTTATTTTGAAAATAATCTAACGCCAGATATATAACACCAAATGATCTATTGTGATTTCCCATGTGGCGTATCCCAATGCATCATATGGCACCATTAACATGCTATATTATATGGTATTAAATCAGAACTAAGTGTGACTCTAAATCAACTGTGTATTACTTTTATTGCAGTTAATATATGTTTGATTTAGAGTAACTGCGTGTTAATGTTGAATTTTCTTATTATTGTTGTTCTCCCCGTGGAACGTACAGAAGAATTCTAGCAATAATAATAATAACAGTAAATACATAATAATATATACATATATACATATATACACCAACAACTGTTAACATCTATAACTTGAGCTCTATAAGTCCAATTCAACTTCTGCTCGAGCCATAACTCATGATTAATTACAATCTCCACAATAAGACCAATATCGATACAAAAATTCGAACACCTTTAGAACTCTAAAACTCAATTGATTAAAATACTCGTCATATTTCTGTCTTCGCCCTATAAATTTCAAAGATACTAAATTTGGCCGTCAAGGTATTTTAGAAAAGTTTCAAGGTGTTACACCTTGTAATCTCAAAAAGCTCTTTTTGATGCTTCTTTTGCAACAGTTTGAAATCTAATGTTGCGAAGCTCAGGAGTACATCATTGTGTGATTCATCTTCTTGATAGACAGATAAATATTTTCTCGCCCCCAGCCTCGTCATAGTTTTGCTAATTGGCATTTCCAAAGCTTCCCTAACTTGTGTAGATGTGTTACGTATATGATGTAGATGATTGATTGAAAACTCCATTGCTTTGTCTAGTGTATCTTCCCCATGTATTTTGAAATGCGAAACCTCGAACAGGCTTAAGAGGCCTTTGATACTGCCACTCAAAGATGCATGAAACTGCCCTTGGCAATCCATAAATTTGCTGAAGATATCTGATTCAACCAAACATGTTTTGATCAAAGATGTGATATATATGATTGGAAATCTTGTTTTGCCCATGAAATTTGTAGCTAGGTCTTCAATATGCATCAGTTGTTTAGTCCCATTCTCCTGTTGTCAAATTATCTCCCGCCATGTGTGCGTTTAATTGGATCCCGCCAGACTTATGGCTTGAGATGATTTTTAATCACTTTTTCAAAACGTTATATAAAAGCCATGTGTACATATAATGGTCGTTAATAACATATGTTAATTACTAAATTTTATGTAGGAATGAAGTCGCCTATATTAAAACAAAAACTAAAATCTAAGATTGGTGGATGTGATTTCTTTATTTTTCATTTATTGGTTTTTTGTTTTGGTAGAAATTAGAGAATATTATAGTCTTTTTAATCAGAAAGTGTATTTTTCCTGCTTACCCAAATAAATAAGTAAATGAACAAATAAAAGTGTATTTCTCCCAAAAACGTGACATTTCAGATAGGATAAAAAATATAAAGCATGAAATGCTATATAGATAAAAGATGGAGAATCTTGAAAGATTAGGGTTTGCTTCTATGCACACACAGAACTATGGTCATCAATAATAAGCAAAAGAGTTAACCTTGTTCAACATTATATACTAAATCTAGGGCAAAGAATTGATAGTAGACAAGCAGCTGCAAGATTAAATATGTGTGTCCCCTTATTGTGGAACAATGTTTTGCCAGCTTACATCTTTCACGTAGTGCAATAAATTAGACTTCATAACTTACCATGATTTCACTATTTAGGTTGTTTGACGTTTACCACACGAGACATCATATCCTTGTTGTCTAAGTAATCGAAATAGAAGGGCAACCGCCCTGATGTCACTTTCTTGTTCACCAAAACTTTGGTGGCATTCATAGATATGTTTTAGAGATTTTTCTTTCAAAATGGTATCCAACACCAAGACGCTGGATTGTATCAATTATGTCTAATTTATGCAAAGAATCAACAGGCATAGCTTCTATCATGTTTTTCACTTCTTCATTTAGTCTTAATTTGATGTTCTTGCTCTTCATGGATCGAGATATCCTGGTGATCGAGTAAATGTATAAGTACATATAGCACATTAATGTGATAATCACGTGATATTAGAAACATATAGGACAGGAAAAGGCAGAAACGGAGAAAGAACGAAAAAAAGGAAAAAAGACATCGAAGTGTAATTGTACCGTGGCTTGCGAATCATATGCAATGAAAGTGTCTCCGCAAACGGAAGGATGATATGTGACCGAGTGACGAGCATTCACGTTTTTCGCATTTTTTTGGAGTTCAAGGCAGTAGCCAATGCAGGAATTTGTGTATTCATTTCATCCTTTTCTTTTCGAATTTGGAAAGAAATTTTATGGAGTTCTCAATACAATGGTAGCTTGGTTTTGTGTATGCTCCCCAGGTATACATAGATGAACAGGGTAGTCGAATTGTGGTATATATTTAAATTACTGTTTTTATATTAAATAACTAAGTTTTCAAGTAGAAGTTTATTAGAAAACCGCATTTATCTATATTATAAGATCTCCAATTTAGTTAGCATCTCAGTACTAATTAGAGGCTAAAAGGTGCCAACAAATTAGAATTCCGATTTCCACGCGACATTTAGTTTCACACTATTAAAAAATAGCCAATATTGGTAGTGTCTTATTAATGTTTTCTAGAGTTCAGAGTCCGATCTGATTCAATAGCTGGGTTCCTCGTTAATGTGACCAAAAATTAATTCAAAAGATTCTTAGTAATAATAATTTTAAAAAGTCGTGAAGAATGTGTAGACATTTCAAATCGTGCCATTTGTCATCACCGCCTTATTTCAAGGGATGTATATACACATTTATATAGTACGTTAAGTGTGTCGCACGTTTTTGGACAAAATCACCCCACCCTAAAGATGGAAATTCCAAATAGAATTCCTCAAACTCTAAATACAATTCATATGAGTAAGCTGCAAAATAATAATAATAATAATAATAATAATAATAATAAATGTTTCAAAAAAAAATAGTAATAATAAAAAAAATAAAATAAAGCTAATTTTAAATAATCTTTCCAAAACTAGATATGTCTAAATATTTCGAAAAAGGCAAAGTATATTGACACCACTATTTTTTATAAATGCATCACGTTTTAATTATATTAATAGTCCCTAAACATTAATTACTTTTACACTTATATCATCAACGTTTTTGTTATATTTTTCTTTTCCGACCTTCTACATATTAGTATTTCCTATTTTAAACAACGATTTTTTTCTATATTTTTCTGTCATCATCTTTCAAAATATCAATAAAAATAAATAATTGTGCTTAACTATTTCTTATAATTTACTAATTTAACATATAAGAGTCGCTTTCTTAACTAAATTTTTTCACATAAAATTTTATCAAATACCAAATATGCTAGTTAATGAAAATTTGAGAATAAAAATGTGACGAAAAAGTTAGAAAAATAAATGCATAATTAGTAAAACTTAAGGTTATACAATACAAATAAAATAGTCATTAATACATTACAAATTTATTAGTAATTAGACTAATATAGCTAATTCTAGTAAATGTTCACATATTCTTTTAATTTTGTTTACCATTGCTGAATCTTCTTCATTACGTTCCCATTTAACTCCCCTACAAAGTTTCTTAATAAAATGAGCTTTCTTAGCTCAATTCTTAATAAACTTTTCTGAATAGTTCAATATTTCAATAAAACTTTGTAGTTCCTTAACATCTTTTATTATTTTTGGGAAGCCCATTATCTTTTGACCTATATGTGCTTCTTGTTGAATAATTTTACTATTTGTGATTTTATATCCTAAGAGTTCGATTACTTTCTTGGCTATTTCTGCCTTTTTCTTTGATAATACTAATTCATATTTTTTTGCTAAATAACAAGACTTTTTAAGACGCTCTATATGTTCTTCCAAGTTTTTACCATATACTAGGATATCATCTACATACACAATGTAGAATTTTCTAATTGGTCTAATTATTTTATCCATTCTTTGTTGAAATATTGCTGGTGCATACTTTAACCCCAAATGACATAACATTCCCTTCAAATTGTCCTAAAGGATTTGGTGTAGTGAAACTAGTTAGTGGTCTAGATTTTTCTACTTACTTAATAAGACAATATCCTCGCTTATAGTCAAATTTTGAATATATCTTACTAGTTTGGATTTCTTTTATAGCTAAGTCTTTTATAGGTAACTTGTAAGTATTATCATTAGTTTCAGCATTAAGCTTTCTATAATCTATTACTAACCTTGCTTTCCTATCTTGATTTCATTATTATTCCTTACCATAAACGGTTGTAGAGTGAGGTTGTAATAGAAAATATCAATAAGAGTTTACTTTGTCTAATGACAATATTAACTTTATAGAATATACACCATACAATTATTAAGCTATCTCCTCTGAGTCAGGTAGAGTACACCAAGAGTCTTCATAATGGCCGGGGAAATGACCACTCTTGGGATTTAATAATGGTCCGTGGAAAATAAACCCACATAGGAAATAATAGCCCGAATCAGGGGTCTTCATGATGGGTAGGGGAAATAACCACTCTAGAGTAAATATGTGACTATCAGAGTAAAAAAAAATTTACCAACATGACATTCAAGGGCGATTACTTATAACATTGTTGGCTTATCACATAATGTATTAGATGAAGAAACATAATACACTGGATCAACAAAAGAAACACATAATGCATTAGATGAAGTTTCTTTTAAGATGAAAAAGGAGAAGTCACACTATATCCTCGACCAGCATGGAGCGGATTGGCGTTAGGTATGCATAGTAATAAATTTATATAATTGGAGGAAAATTTCATGTGCGTCACGCAGTCGTCTTGGATAATGCCATTTTTGACATTAACAGTTCTCCTGCTACTTACAGAGGCCCATAAACATTTGGGCCTAAGTACATCAATGAACCCGATCGTTTTAGGGCTTCTGTCTTACATGGGACTTATATAATGTTATGGCCCCATTGGCTTGTGAGCCATTCTTGCTGCTGCTGAGAAATAGGAATGGCAACGAGATGGGTTCGAGGCAGGTATACATTCCCTCACCCAATTCCCGTCCCGTCTCGGAAATCCCCTGTCCTGTGCTCGCCCCATACCCGATTCAATTAGGACTCTATATTCAATTACCAATTACAAACAGTTAAAAGTTAGAAAACTGCATATGCAATAGCAGATCTAGAAAATATTTTCTACAGATAGAAAAGCTAAGTTTGACTAAAGTTGTATATGTTTAAAAAAAATCCTATAATTCTATATAAATTTGACAAAAAAATTCAGCATAATTGGATCCGCCGGTGTGCATCTGGTTTCTTCCATGTTATGATTTACGATTGGTAGTTAGACTCTCTTATATTTAAAACCCTATCTGACTTCATATATATAGCGAAAATTGGATGTCTATGTCTAGACTGTCAAGTTCGGTACACCTTGCATCATTATTATATATTATATAAGGAAAACAATGTGACCAATTTAGTATAATATACTGCATAGGTGTGAAGATTTGGCTTATGCTATTTGATCGGAATAAATATATAAATAATCAATTATTATATTGATTAATCGACATACTTTCGTATTGATTAGTCATGTTCTTTACTGCATTCATATATACGCCATAATATTTATGCCCCAAAATTTTCTCCATTACACTTTTATCTTCAAGTTTTCTTTTCTTTTTTTTTTCTGAAGTAAAATAAATAATTCATTTCATGTCACTAAGGATCACCGAACTAAGTCATATAGGCATACAATCAACCTAGTAGAAATAAGAAGAATGCCTAAGCGCAAAATGGGCAAGAGTGTAGGCGACTATATTCTTGTTACGGCGAATATATTCGCAAGAGCCACATCTGCGACCATTAAGCAAACCACGAATTCTGCCAAGTAGCAATGCATTGTGATGAAATTCGAAGTTTGAGTGCAAACTAGAAACAAGTTGGAGGCAATCTGACTCAACCGACTCCAAGTTAAACCCACGTGTCTTTGCCAAAATTAGTCCTTCCAATAGTGCTAGAGCCTCTGCGTCAGCAATTGGAGGGGCACCAAAAAATTCCTTTGTCATAGCAGCCCAACTAATCCCATGGTCGTCTCAAATGATAGGGCTGATAGCAAAGTGGTCAGACCCTTCACGTAAGGATGCATCAATATTCAGCTTAAACTTGGCCTTAGTTGGTTTCTGCCAACAAGATCGGGATAAGATTTGCTTCTTTTTTGTATGGGTCATAACCAAACAAGTTGGTAGAAGAGCATCCAAAGGTTGTAGCACTAGTAAAGGTGGGCATCGATTCAAACCATGTATCGCTCGATTGCGTTCCTTCCATATGAGATATGCAATGACAATTATTCGTGAAAAGGATGCATTGTCAAAAGCCTTTGTAACTGAGGGTGCTGATGCATGTCACCCCAAACCAAAAAATGTTTAATAGCTTTCCAAACTCCAGCATGCTTCTAGATATCTTTTGCCACAAAGCACTCAATCAAGACATGAGTTGTAGTTTCTTCTTTGCCACACGTAATGCAAGCAGCCGATTGGATAACATTCCTATGGAATAAGTTCATCCCAAATGGAATGGCATTATGAAACGGCTTCCACCAGAGGATTCTAGTCATAAGGGGAGCGGAGCAACATTAAAATTTTTTCCACCAAGAGCTCAGCGAAGTGGAGTTTCCGATCTCAGCATGAGAAGCCAAGTGCCTGAGGCAGCGATAACCCCTCCTGACTGACTACATGCCATTTGGTTTGTGATGCCAAATAATTTTGTCATCTGCTGTGACATTGCCAAGTGAAATGGAAAGGATTGCACTTCTATCAACTGGCCAAAAGAAATGATTGAGTTTATTAACATTCCAACCTCCTGATGCTGAAATCAACTCAGATACCCTGTGCAAATCCCCCATACTTCGAGAAATGAGATTAAAAGATGGTGCGTTAGGTATCAATAAAGCACATTCTCAACTTTTGAAAATGAGAAATGCTATTTTTATGTATAAAATACAAAAAAAATGTACCAATGCCCATGTATTTACTTAAATACTTTGAAAATATTCTAATCGAGCTTTAGAATGGGCGGCAAATATATATTGAATGTCCAAACCAGTTCCCTTTTATATATTAAAATTAGGGGCAAATAAGCTGTTTGGCTCTCATAAGTCAAATCCCCACCCCCCCTCACCCCCAAAAAAAAAAAAAAAGAAAAAGGATTATATTCAATTTGATGATTAAACGATCTATTATTTATAAATGAATTTACCTTTTTTTTGATAGAGATGACGAAATCTCTAAACTACTTTTATTTTCTTTTGCAGATAGAATAATTTGGTAATTCTAACACGCCTAATTAACAAGAAGGAAAATATAAACGATGTTAATTAACATTGTGGGTCCGAGATCACAAAAGGGACTTATCCTAATCATAAAAGAGTCCCCTTATCGGACGATTTGACCCGAGTTTTAATCACCTATCATTCACACCCTTGGATCTCGAAATTTTATTAAAACAAACATTATATGTACATGTTGTGAATGCACGTTTCCGCCAAACACATTACCCGTATGAATAATGCTATATTTCTAGCACACTAATATTTAGTACTATATCAATTAATGTAATATTTTAGTAGGGTCAACTTCAATGTTCTCGAGCACGAGAAGTTCCTCAGCTTTTCCTTTCTTGGCTTTCGGAACCACAACTCTTATAATTCTGTCCACAACAACCGGGAACACCGATTCTGCTCTAGGAGCATCAGCTTTGTACACCCTGGCCTTTACGGTCTGACGAGGTGGCCTGTGATTTAGCCATGGAAGGTCAATTCTTTCGTATTCGTATCCCATCCTCAAGTTGTCCAAACAATCACGGACAGTCACGCGAACAAGCATTGCATTTTCGTCGTAGAACAAAAATGCAGCATTCAAGAAATCAGGGTCTATGATTCTCTTGTCTGGAACTTTTTCACTTGGTAAAAAGTATTGCCATAACGTTCACATTCGATCAACATTTGCGTGATGGGAGTAGAAAATTGGGTCCCTCCCAGCAGAGTAGAAATTAGCCATATCTTCAAAAGCGGGTTGGTTCGGATCTCCCACCCTAGCGTGTACTCGAGTATGTGATCCCCGCTCAGATGAGCCTTCACCGGGATTCGGATCATCTCCTTCCCTATAAGGCCTCCCCATGAAGTCGGTGGCCGAGTGGTTATCACGAATCATCTCACTGTACATTATGGCTAGATTGTTGCTCACCAAATTAAGAGGGTCGTTGCTTTTGATCATGCTCAGGTTGACGATGTTAGGGGGATAGCTGGTTTTGTCTCTCTTCTCGTCGTACAGAGCCTATCTGGGATCGGTAAAAATGGGTGGCATTGCCATTCCCATTGGGTTATCCCAGTTGCAGAACGGGAGAGCAAAAGTTGGGTCACCAATCATTTTGGCACAGATTCTTTCAAAGAAATTAATACAGATACCATCTGTGAAAGGGAAAGAAAAGCCAACATTTGTGAACTTGAAGTTCCTTAGTGTCGTCTGGTTGGCAAGTTTGCTTGTAAGGACCATTGCAGTAAGCACAGTGAACATTCGCTTGTTGATAAAAATTTCGAGGATCGTCTGCTGGGAGGCGTTTCATGTGATCGATGGCCGTATTATACTTGAATACGTATTCGGGGGTGAGTATATGAGCTGATGGCCTAACCCGCATGGAGACCACCGGTGGAAGCTTATAGTTGACGATGTTTGTATGTAATTTAGGCGGGCAGCAGCCGACTTGGATCTCTTTTTTTTCTTTGTCTTTTTAGGTAGCGTTTCCACAAGCACTAAAAATGTCGGGCGGCTGGACCGGGTTGGCCAATGCCAGTGGATTTGACGTGAGATTGGCCTTGCCATATAGCCCACCCAAACCGAAAAGCATGTTTCTCCGGTCAAGCTTCCCTTTGGAGTCGACACTTTCAAAGTCATCTTTTATGTTTTGTTGATCGTTTTTAATGTTGCATGACACCCGAAAGCTACTGATAGTTTTGGCATGAGTGAAAAAATGCGATGGCTTAGCAAAGAAAGGACGAGACGAGGATTTTGTGGTGGTGGTGGTGGTGGTGCATGAAGGGAGAAGAGAAGCCATGACTCGTTTTGGTTTCCCTGATCATAGGGGTGCCCTAAATTTATAGGAATAAATTATGACATTTGTCCCAATTTCGTTATACTTTTGCCGATTGCTGTACCTGCCATTTCTTGTCTTTACTTGTATAATTGTTAACGGAAAAAGTCTTACACACGATATCATAACATGAATCATTTAGACAATTTTTGACAAAGTAAGATAAATTCATGATCTTATTTTTAAATTATTTTTCCCTAAATATACAATACATAATGATAAGATTGTGAATTTACTCTCATTTTATAAAAGATTACTTGAGTGATTATCTATAAATAGTATTTTCTTAATGACATAAATTGTTAGTTTAACAAAGTTGACTTTTTAAAATAAAGTTCTAAGTGTTTAAATTAAGGGGTCTTTGTGCAAATGGCCAAGTCAAAATAAAACTTTATTTAATAGGCATACCATTACAAATTTTTAGGTGACTAACCTCTTCCTTCAAATAATAATAAAATACAATATAAAATATCTAATCTACACCTTGAAGGAAATAACGCTACTAGTGCTGTTATACAGAACATATAACAGTATTAGTAGCGTTATAACAAACCGATATACGTTACTCTTTAGTGCATAATGCCAAGCAAGCAGTTATCTATTTCTCGAGTGATTTCGGAGCTCTCCTCTCTACAAGCTCATACCAATGGTATAATGACACTTCACTTTCATTAAAGCATGAGGGGATCTATTGGGCTTGGCTAATTCCATGCATCAATACTTTCGACATAGATGTTAGTTAACATTTCGACATCTTCCCAACATTTGGAGTGCATCAACACGATAGCGATGACAAAAACTTAGAATCTCATAAAACATATTCATCTTGATCCAGGACTAGTTGTTCTGTCTACTAGGATGGGGTTTTGCATTCGTTATGATCATAATAGACTTATGCATGTTAGTCATTACTGCGTAACGCCAAGTAAGTAGTTATCTATTTCTCGAGCAATTTCGAAGTTCTCCTTTCTCCACAAGTTTATACTTATGGTGTAACGGCACTTCACATTGATTAAAGCATGGGGGTCTATTAGGATTGGCTAACTTCACGTTTCAATGCTTTCAACGTAGATGTTAGTTAACAACTTTGATATCTTCTCTACATTTGGAGTGCATCGGCATGACAGCAACGATGAAAATTTATTATCTCACAACACATGTTCATCTTGATCCAGGACTAGTTACTTAAACTACTAGGAGGAGGATTCACATCCGTTATGATCATAACAGACCGATGTACGTTAGTCTTTAGTGTGAAATGCCAAACAAGCAGTTATCTATTTCTCGAGTGATTCCAGAGGTCTCCTTTCTCCACAAACGCATACTTGTGGTGCAACGACACTTCACCTTCATTAAAAGTATTTGGTCTATTGAGCTTGCCTAACTCCATGTCCAAATACTTTCGACGGAGATATTAGTCAACAACTTCGACATCTTCCCTACATTTGGAGTGTATCGGCATGATAGGGGGTGACGCAAACTTAGAATCTCACAAGACATGTTCATCTTAATGGGTTTTACATCCGTTATGATCATAACAGATCGATGCACAATATTCTTTAGCGCGTAACACCAAGCAAGTAGTTATCTATTTCTCGAGTGATTTCGGAGCTCTCCTTTCTCCATAAGTTCATACTTATGGTGTAACGACACTTCATCTTCATTAAAGCATGGGGGTTGATTGGGCTTTCTTAACTCCATGTCTCAATGCTTTCGATATAGATGTTAGTTGTTAAAGTGTTACAATACCCACTTATCGAGCACATTGGTATGATAGCGGTGAGAAAAAGTAGAATCTCATTAGATATTTTTATCTTGGTCTTGTACTAGTTGCTTGGTATGTCGGGAGGGGGTTTTACATCTATTATGCTTATAACAGATCGATATTCTTTAGTATTTAGGCTGTAACGCCAATGGGGCGGTTATCTATTTCTCGGATGATTTTGGAGTTCTTCTTTCTCCACAAGCTTGTATTTGTGGTGTAACGACATCTCTCATTCATTAAAATATGGGGGGTTGATTGGGCTTCTCTAACTCCATGTCTCAATATTTTCGATATAGATGTTACTTATTAAAGCGTTACAATACCCACTTGTCGAGCACATTGGCATGATAGCGGTGAGAAAAAGTTAGAATCTCATTAGATATATTCATCTTGGTCCCCTACTAGTTGCTCGGTATGTCAGGAGCGGGTTTCGCATCCATTATACATATAACAGATTGATGTTCGTTAGTATTAAGACCGTACGCCAAGGGGGCAGTTATCTATTTCTCAGGTGGTTTTGGAGCTCTCATTTTTCCACAATCTCGTACTTGTGGTGTAACAACACCTCGCATTCGTTAAAATATGGAAGGTTGATTGGGCTTCTCTAATTCCATGTCTCAATACTTTCGATATAGATGTTACTTACTAAAGCGTTACAATGCCCACTTGTCAAGCACATTGGTATGATAGCAGTGAGAAAAAGTTAGAATCCCATTAGATATGTTCATCTTGGTCCCTTGCTAGTTTCTAGGTATGTCGGGAGCAGGTTTCGCATCCATTACACTTATAATAGACTGATGTTCGTTAGTATTAAGACCGTAGGCTAAGGGGGCAGTTATCTATTTCTCAGGTGGTTTTGGAGCTCTTATTTCTCCACAATCTCGTACTTATGGTGTAACGACACCTCGCATTCATTAAAACATGGGGAGTTGATTGGGCTTTCCTAACTCCATGTCTCAATGCGTTCGATATAGGTTTTACTTACTAAAGCATTACAATACCCACTTGTCAAGCACATTGGCATGATAACGGTGAAAAAAGTTAGAATCTCATTAGATATGTTCATCTTGTTCTTGTACTAGTTGCTTGGTATGTCGAGAGGGGGTATCGCGTCCATTATGCTTATAACAGACCGATATTCGTTAGTATTTAAACGGTAATGCCAAGGGGGCGGTTATCTATTTCTCAGGTGATTTTGGCGCTCTTCTTTCTCCACAATCTCGTAATTGTGGTGTAATGATACCCTGCATTCATTAAAACATAGGGGGGTTGCTTGGGCTTCTCTAACTCCATGTCTCAATACTTGCGACATAGATGTTACTTACCAAAGCATTGTAATGGCCACTTGTCGAGCACATTAGCATAATAACGGTGAGAAAAAGTTAAAATCTCATTAGATATGTTCATCTTAGTCCTATAGTAGTTGCTCGGTATGTGGGAGAGGGTTTCACATCCATTATGCTCATAATAGATCGATGTTCGTTAGAATCTCATATTTGTGGTGCAGCGACCCTCGCATTCATTAAAACATGGTAATTTGCTACACATAAATGCTCCTATATAGATGTTACATAGCAATTTGCTACAATGACTACTTGTTAAGCTCCTCGTGAGGTACTAAACGTTACTCGGCGGGTTGGAAGGGGATTTTATATGCTTATGGTTATAACAACACGACATCTATTACTTTTTAATATGTGACGCTGATAGCTTTGTTATCAGCTTATTAGTGATTTTGGAGCTCTTATTTTTACATAGTCTCCAGTTGGTGGCGTAAACAAATGTCAGATTCATTAAAACTTTGTGACAAATCAAAACTGGTTGATTGTGCGACCATAACTCTATTTCCTAATGCTTCGGTATAGATGTATATAGTAAAGCGTTACAATTACAACTTGAATAGGCTTTCGGCATTACCATGGCTATGAACCTAAAAACATTGTTATATATGTTCATCATTGGGTGCTAAGAATTACTTGGTAGGCTGGATAGCCATTTCGAATTGCTTATGATCATAACAGCACATTATATGTTATGCTCTGGTACGCAACGCCAATTGTGCTGTTATCCACTTATCAGTTGAATTCAGAGCTCTCCTCTTTCTAGAAAGTCCAAATAGATGTGTAATGACATCTCTTATTCATTAAAAAATTTTTATGTATCCTAAAGTTCTAGCGCAATTTTATTTCCAAAAATTTATAGTATAAAAAAAATTTCGGAGGCGCTGCCCACGAACCCCCAGTAAAAGAGCTTCGCTCCCTTCCAACCCCATATTATTTTTCTCTAAATCCAACTTAGTCTTATATAAAATCCTAGGTCAACAAACACAAGAAGCAATGAACCAATCCACCAAAATGTCTTCTTCAACTTGTTCTTGTCCTCGTCCTCTAAAAAAATTTGGTTCTTACACAAAATGTCTTCCCATAGTTCTAGAGAATCTTTTTAGCATACAAGGAAAATGAAGAAAGATAGTATTGGACAACAGGATCAAAAATTTTGAAAGCCATCAAGAGCACATCAATTGGTTTTGTTGAGAAAGGCTAATTACATATACGTTCATAAACCTAATTTAAAGGAAAATTTTCAAACACTAATCAGTTGTTAATATAATCAATTTAGATAAATTATTACATGGAAATACTCCTTTTCGCCTATATATATAAGTAAGTTATATTGCATTTGTACATGTACATGACTAATGTTAAACTAATTTAGGTTGATAGAGCATATGAACGGTAACCTGAGAGAAAAAATTCAAGTATGCTATGAGTATCGAAAATTCAGTATTCCTAATTAATAAATAACTCACAAGTGCTTAAATAAAGAGCCAACTTTAACAATAAATTGAGCCACCTGAATCACAGTTAGTTCTCAATTTGGCCATAAAGAATGGAGTACATACTCTTGGAGTACTCTCCTAATGTTTCTTCTTTTGGTCCAATTAAACTAAAAGATTATTATTTAATTCATACTCTTTTTTCGTATATTATGTACATGCATACATTTTCCGATCATGCCATATGAACACAATGATCCATGTAGCATTTGCTTGGTAGCATGAACATATTTTTTCACCGTGTTCCATCATGCTCAAGCTCGCTAATCCTATATTTTTAACAATCATAACAGTTTACATAATAATAACTTAATTAATAATATGATCGTTACCTCTAACCAATGCACAAAACAGTAAATTTATTATAAACTTTGACACCACAGCACGACAACAGTACAAATTGAAAAAACAACAACCGAATTGAAAATTTAAACTAATTAATTTCTCATTGCACACAAGATGCAATGGAAGTCTTATTTTCAAGCATTAATAAGAGAAACCATGATTGCAGATAGCTAATTGCATTGCAATTAAGTTCAACTTGATTTAGTTGTAGCCTC
>CAVNYN010223106.1:0-34052 GCA_963692815.1 Nyctanthes arbor-tristis | reverse complement strand
ACTTTTTTCAATAATGATAGTCACATAAATTTCAATATTTTTTAAAATTAGACCGGTCATCGAACTGGATTTGTCATTAAAAAATATTGAAATTTATGTGACTATCATTATTGAAAAAAGTTATTGTGAACCGTTGAACAGTATCCATCTTTATTTCAAATTGTTGGATTGTTTTTCGGATTGATTTCAGTATTAGCAAATATTTAGAAAATCGATCCAGTCATCGAATTGGAAAAGTTAAAAGTTCAAGGTCATCGAGCTGATTTTAATTAAATAATTGAAACAAGCTAATTTTTACCTAAAATAATATATTATCTGATATTACCATTCCGTCCAACACAGGTGAAATATCTAGTATGTTAGAAAAAAAAACTATTATTTTTGCTATTTGAAATAATAAAAAATGTTCATACAACATATGATCATGGAGGATCTTATAAAAAGATGTGAACAATTGCAATGATAAAATTACAAATACTCTCCCACAAAATTTAATACAAAAAATAAAAAAGAAAATTTTAACTTATATTCAAGAAACTTATAGAAAGTACTCAATCAATCTTGATTCTCCGTAAATTGTCTCTTTTTATCTACTTACATTTACATATAAATCTATATATTAATAATAAGACAAGTTTGTCTGATTTTGTATTTTCCTACCACTGGTATGGTATTATAAGGTGACGGCTGACGTCATTGTTATACCATATTTCTTTTTTTTTATTGTTGTTTTTAGTATATTCTTAATTCCTAAATTACCTGTTTGACTTTTTTCCCTTATCTCATTGACAGCCAAGGGACATATCATCTCTCCTATTTTTATTTTATTTTTTTCTTGCTGTATTTAGTTTATCTTTTATTCTTAAATGAACTATTTTACCGTTCCTTCTTTATCTGATTCCGAACTGATTACTCAGTGCTTTCATAGAAAGCGGATCGATTTTTTTTTGGCAAACCTTCTATCGATTTTTGAATTCGCAGGATATTTATGAGAATACATCAGTATTCGTTATTTTTCTCAATTTTTTTTTATTTCTCCTCTTTGATATTCAATTTTCTATGATTTTTAATTTATCTTTTTTCTACTGATCTACCGTCTTCTTCATGTAGAACTCTATTTTTGCTGGAAGAAGATTTGTTCATTATTTTATTTTTATTTATTCGATAAGCTACAATCAATTTTTTAATTGTCTGGAGATTTGCTACCATATATCAGTTTTTCTATATTTTTCCTTAATTATTTTTTTCGATATTCAATTTGTATGATTTTTACTGATATGCAGTCTTCCTCGTGTAGGACTCTATATTTACGGGAAGAATTTCGTTCATGATATGATTTCCATCCAGGTGTACTGTTTTTGTCATCGGCAACCCTAGAATCACCGCTTTGTATCATTTCATTGTTTAGAGAGTTTAATTTGGAAGGAATGTGAACCACTGTTTAGAGTTATAAATCATGTAAGAGTTATATTTCCCTAATTTTTGAATTTTCCTTACTTAAACCGATGTGACTCTTAATCTTATCTCTTGAATGAAATATATATAGGCCATTGGCGTCATGTGTTTATGCACAACAGAATAAGAAAAAATCTTTTTTTCAGCTTCTTTAAATTTTGCTTGGGTTTTGTCTTCTATTGTTTCTTCCCTTTCCCAACTATTACTATCATTAATGACACCACATGTTTTTTTCAATTGGTAAATGTTAAAAGGCTGATGAGTTTAAGATTTAGCAACAAACTGGCTTTGAAAATATGCAGATGAAGAATGTGGATGAAGTAATGGATGTAGTTGATTTGTATTGGATGTAGTGGCAAATCAGCAAGAAGTTTTATTTTGCTGTAGGTCAGCTGAAAGAAGCTCCATCCATAGCTACAACTTTGGAAAAAGGAAAGATTCATTACAATCAGTAAAATAATGTGGAGGTGGCTGGAATAATCATTATGTCCTATCTAGAATACGTAGATGATGAATGATCCTCAAATTGTGTATACATTTTGAAATAAAGATTTTTTTTTCGGGCACTTGGTAGTATACATGAGTAGACATCTGTTATTGATATTGCTGAATTTTCATGTTCTTCTGAAATTGTTCTTGTGGTATTGGTATATGCTTATATACGATTTCATTCATTAATTTCATTTGTTGTGGTTTAAAATTGCTTTATTTATTTATTAATGATTATTAATAAACAGATGTCTTGAAATTAAGATAACTTAACTTCATGTTCATTGTTCTAATTTCATTATTATTGGCCCTGCAAGTTTCACTTCAATGTCGACTTCAACGCATTAGCACGCTCAAAGCTATTGTTAGTTCAAACCCTTTTTAAGCCTGCCAGAACTCATATTCTACAATTTGATAACACACGCCCTCCTGACGCGACACTCACTTAAATAGTTATCCTCTAATTTGGCTCTTTCACATTGAATATTAGAAATCTAATGTGTATGAGGTTGTTTCATTTGTGTATGAGGTTGTTATTCGAGCAACATTTTTTAGACCAATTATCATTTTTTTTATTTTTTATTTTTTACTGTTTAAACATCAAGGGAAACAAAGAAGATGGCAACCCAAATTGTAGAAACGAAGATAAACCCTAAGGTACAATATGAACAATTACAAGTTGTGAAACTGTGGGGCTCATTTTTTGGCAAATTTCTAGGCTTTGTTCATATGCTCATTCTTATCAAGTGAATCGTAGTATTGCTAACATCAACTTTTCCTCCCGTGGTTTGACTTAGTTCATCACCATGGTAATATGGAAAAAGGGAATAATTAAATTTTCGTATAGCTAATGAGATCATTGTTATTTAGCAATTGATGAATGGTAATTATATATTTTGGAAAAAGTCATCATTAATTGATGAAAACTATCGGGGCACTTCTCTCTTTTGTTTAAAATCTCTCTCTCTCTCTCTCTCTCTCTCACACACACACACATTAAGTTTTAAAAGTAGCATGCAAGGACTTACTAAACTCAAACTGAATCAAAGTAATAAAAACCATGTTATATCATAAGAGATACTTTTTAAAACTCGACCAAGTATGTTAATATCTTATTATTTAAATGCTATTGTGATATTGTTGGTTATCTAACTGTTGTTCTCCCGTGCAATGCACATGTGGGATATCTAGTCATCATAATTTCACAAACCTTCAAAATAATAATATAAATACTTAGGTTGCACAGGTTAACGTTCTTCAAAATTATATAATTTCAACAAGTTTAAAATTTTAATATATGTCATGCCCCGCTAATATTTTCGAATATCTTGTATAGAATAACAAATTTCATTGCAGAAACTTCAATCAAATAGTGGTGACGGGACATATAAAATAAACAAAATTGTTTTTGTCTTGATAACGCTAATTACTTAAACTAACAAGTTGTTATATGTTAAAGAATCATTAAAATTTAATTTTCCAATAAAATGCAAAGAACACGACAAATTATCTTAATAGATATATTTCATTGATTACCAGAGCAAGTAATAATAATATATTCAAGACAAATTATTGGAGAGCTATCATATTAAAATGTAATTTTCCAATTGATAGAAATACATTTATAGATAGGTGGACATACTTATTAATACAAAAGATATTAAATTCATATAATATCTTCAAAAACAGGTTGTCACTACATACAAAAATCTACTCCCATCACAGGAATGCTCCAACTCAGGGCTTGTTTTCCAAAGATCATACCTTTATTTATCTACAAAATTGTAGAAAAGATGAATGAGTAGAAAGCACTCAGTGAATAACAAAACCCCTTTGATTCACTTCTCATTTGAGAAGTTCATTTTAGAGAAAACCATTGAATGCACAAAGCTTTCAAATACACAAAAGACCCTATTACTAGTTAAACTAGTACCCGTGGTGCGCGCAAGATTCATGTGAATTCAATCATAGCCATGTACAATTAAGTGGATCCACATTCGAATCGAATCCCGGTTGACCCCTACCGGAATTCTAAACAAATCAAAGAAAATACCATACTAATCGTCGTCCATCTCGGTATCATTAGATGTCTCCTAATATGACAACAAAGCAAAGTAAAGTAAATACAAAACATGTAAAGCATCTACTAGTGAAATGCAATAATCAATCTTTCTTTTCAATGCATCAAAATATATGTTTATCTCATGGAATACTTCAATCAAAATGCATGCTTTTCATATCAAAACTTCGTAAATGTTAAAAAGGAATCAAAGTATTAGTTACTCACCTCTTTAACTTTATTTTTTCAAAGATTCTTTGAGTTGTTGACAAATGCCTTCAAAACTTTCATTTTCCTCAATCAAAGTGGTATTTCAAGTTGTATTCATTATACATATGGTGAGGGGTTATTTCCAAGTGTGACATTTAAGGTTTGATAGGTTTCAAGGATTGCTTTTCACCTTTTAATATTTTTGGACGATTTTTCATTTATGAAAAGCTTGAGATTTGCTAAGGAATCAAGACAATTAGTCTTGATATATAGGTGGAAAGGGAAAGAGGGAAAGGGGTCGGATGGGAGAGGGAGGTAAGATGGATGGGTTGAAGAAATCTCCATCTCTTTGTCCCTATTTATATTCGCTATAAATATCCGAAGTTAGTTGGTTTTAATAAACCTCTGAGTTCCGCCAACCAAAACGTGACACGTGGCTCGTTGTGGCGCCGTACACTTGATGGCAAATCATTCAAGCAATCCTTATACTTTGTGTTGTCTTACGATTAGGTCATGTAACTTTGATCGATATTACTTAACGTCCTTTCACTTAACGTGGTTTTTCAATTAAGTGGCTATATTTTGAGTCATACTAATCAATAGCCACATTCTTACCTCTAGGCTTTACTTGAGTAACAATCTTTGCATTTTGTGGCATCTCAAGCAGTTATTCGGTCATCGTCAAAATATTTATATTTGTCAATAGAAAACTCGTGTGGTTATCCAGTCATTGCCAATAACCACCTTTTAACTGCAATTCATTGTCAAAACATTGATCATGTTGTCAATAATCATCATTTTACAATTCTTGACATTTATTTGCGTAACAATCTTATAATAATTCAAATACGATTACATTGTCATATTTTAATTCAATTTGAGTGGCAAACTCTCAACTTTGAAGTTCAATACAATTCTATTTTTCGGTATTCATTTGAGTGATAAATGTTGTAACTTTACAATTTATGCAATTCAATTCGATCACTTTGTTATAATCTTATAACCTTTCAACTGATGTAAGTTCAAGTAACTTTCTCATCATTATTAAAGTGATGATTATTTTGCATAATTTGTTTATAAAATTTTGCGGGATGTTACAATCTACTTTGAAATTCGCTAAGTATTATGGCAATAACTATTATTTTCAAAAGCATAGTACGCAACTGGATCGGCTGTACTTCAGTGAATTGCTTCCGTTGCGTACTCTCATTTCTGTTTCATACATGAGTTTTCTATCCATCTTCAAAATCAAATCTTTTCTTTCCTCCTTAACCCAGATATACCAAAAGTTCAAAACTGAGTTGAGCAAATATTCAAAATTTTAACAATACATTTACCCGAATTTTATTTAAACTTTATTTAGAATGGGTTTGGATTGCCAGTTGATCATTTACCAATAACAATTAGCAAAATCTGATTCTTTGAATCGTATTCTTTTCAAAATTATTTTAATTCTGTTCTCAAATTTTTAGCTAGTGCTCTATATGTTTTTTCATAAATTTCATTTTGAGCTTCAAATCAAATTGCAAGGAATAAACAAGATAAGAAACCAAATAGAAGGACAACCCAATCGGTTTTAGAATTTTCCCCTTTTTCCTACAGGAAAACCAAATCGGTTTTAAAAATTTAACAAAATAGAGAGATGTGGGTACGAGGGAGGTAGCAAAATAACAAATAATGTAGAGCTGTAAAAAGGGTTATGCTTATGAGATTAAACAAAGTTGAAAGGAAAGCAAATGGAAACATGAAATCAATTTCACATCAGTCCATTGTCAAGCAGTTGAGGTTTTCTAAATTACAGAAAGAACTATTATCAATAGGTAATAGCAAAACAATTTCATAAGCTCAATCAAAATGATATTAATAAGTGTTAAGCGAAGACATGTTGTCAAGAAAAATGCAATAAAAGTGATAGGGGCCAAAATGATTCCAGGATGTCAAGTGGGTAATCAAGGATGATCAAAAGTATATGAGAATAAGAAAAGAAGCTAGAAGAAAAGAAACAAATCCTCCCAAATTCCAATTTTTCAAGGTACTAATATCGGTTCACGTGTCAAAAGTATCAAAATATAGGGCCATTGGTATGAGCAAAGTAGTAAGGAAAATAATCAAGAATTGTAAAAGAGTTAATATTCCTTGTAATCAAATCGAGTTGAAAGGGACAAAGGTGGAATCATGAAGTCCTTTGTCAAGTAAATAAGGTTTTCAAAATTGTGAAGAGAACCATTATCAATAGGCAATAATCAAACGATCGCATGAGTTTAATTAAATGGTAACAAAATGTCTTGAACAACATACAATCAAGCAAAGACAATAATAAAGAAGATCATAGGAGATTTCAAGTAGACAATCAAGGACAATCAATAATAGGTGAAAACAAGAAAAGGAAAAAAACAAAGTTTCCCACGAATTTTAATGTTTCAAGAAGATACTAATATGAACTCAAACATCGAAGGCATTTTGACTAACAAATATCTTTAGAGACAGAAACATGAAGTCTTTTGCTAAACTAATAAGGTCTTTGAAATTGGAAGAAGAATCATTGTTCATAGGCAATAATTCAAACAATTTCAGAGGTTCAATTCAATGGTAACAAAAGGCATTAAATAACAATATATACTCGAGGAAAGATAATAAGATAATGGAGAGGGCTGGGGAGATTCCAAAATTTCAAGTCAATAATTAAGGACAATCAAACATAACAAGAAAAGAAAGCATAAGAGGAGGAATAAATTTCAATCTTTATAGAAAACTGAGGTCGATTTATGTATCAAAGGTAAGTCTTTGCAAACGGGTTTCCATTTTATTATAGAGAACTTTCATAATTGAGTTATTCTCGAGAATAATATGGAACAAAGTTTAGAATTAATTGGAGGCTTACAAGAAATTAAGGTTTCAAAATAAAGAGGCTATTAGCATCAAAGAAGAGAGAATGTTCCCCAGTTCAAGTACAAAGCAATGAAATTTTTGTTGATAAATCAAGAGCAAAGGGGTTTATTGAAAGTATATAGGGAAAAGAGATACTATCAATCAATTATAGGCAAGGTATTATACCTAAACGAATAAATTTTTAGGCAAGAAATACAAGATAAGTATCAGGTCTAGCAAAAGAAGATGAGTAACTCAAACAATTTGCCTGAAATATATTTTTAAGGGGTATACTCTTTTCGAGTAGGAACCGAAAAGATATTATTTCGAGAGTTTCTTAACCGTTTCAATGAATCGCACAACGAATAGCAGTTCTTGACAACTTGGGGAGGGGGTAAAATTACATTCAAAAGAAATCAGACTCGGCAAAGCAAATTCTTTGTTTGAAGCATGTTGGATATGTTAGGTAAAAAAAGCAAGTGTTCCAATTTACATTAAGACGATGCGCAAAAGTTTATTGGAACATTGCAATGAACAAGGCAACGGATCGAATCAAAGGGCATGAACAATTTTTCATGCTTCAAAGTTTAGGTATATTTGTATATTGTATTTGAAGTATTCTATGATCAATAAAATCATAGGTCAAATAATAATTCGAAAGAAGTTGGGAAATTAAGTTCAAATTTCTTGCCATGTTCTTGTCACATTTACTTTCAAAATATCAAATCAAGAGATCAAAATATGATTAAAATTTATCATAGTTCTCAACCAATTTCTGTAGATGTCAATATTTTCAGGACCACTTAATCTATTAGTTCGAACCAATTTCATCAATCTATTACAATTACTTGGGTCAAATTCTTAATTGTCCCTGAGTTTAATTTATGGCTCAAAATTTGGCACCATGGATTATTGAATAATCAAATCTTTTGACCGATTACTTTTGTTAAATCTCTTGGATGTACATTAATAAGTAAAACTTATATTGTTCCTAAAATAGTCGTCCATTTATTTCTTTATTTACCCAAAGTTATACCTTAAGGAGTTGATCAAGAAAGGGGCAAATTTCAACAATTATGACGGAATTCAAAGAAGTCAAAGTTTAGGGCATATACTGGCAGTCCCATGACATAATCAAAGTCTAAAAATTTCAAGAGTCAATAACGAAATTACTGCAAAATTTGAAAATCAAGTTTAAGCAAGAAAATATTGAAAACCGGGTTAGATCTAGATACAAAATGGCCAAAAGAGATCTTCTTAATTGCACAAGGATCAATCATGTGAAAGATATAGAGTTTGAAAGTTAAAAGAGCACAAAATAAGTCATTTGAGTCAATATAGAAGAAATCAGGAAGTTTAGAGACCTAATTGCAATTTTCTAGAAAAAAACCTAGCTTTGGATTGATCTAAATGAAATCAAGAAGTTTAGGGACTCAATTGCAATTTTTTCAAAAAATTCTCAAAAAATCTCGACATTGTGCGGCCGCATAGCTTCCACCGCCTTAGGTAGTTTGGGTCCCATGACACAATCAAAGTCTAAAAATTTCATTAGTCAATAACGAAATTAGTGCAAAATTTGAAAATCAAGTTTAAGCAAGAAAATATTGAAAATCGGGTTAGATCTAGATACAAAATAGTCAAAAGAGATCTTCTTAATTGCATAAAGATCAATCATGTGACAAATATAGAGTTTGAAAGTTAAAAGAGCACAAAATAAGTCATTTAGGTCAATATAGAAGAAATCAGGAAGTTTAGAGACCTAATTGCAATTTTCTAGAAAAAAACGTATCTTTGGATTGATCTAAACGAAATCAAGAAGTTTAGGGACTCAATTGTAATTTTTTCAAAAAAATCTCGGCATTGTGCGGCCGCACACTTTGACCGTGCGGCCGTATAACTTCCACTGCCTTAGGCAGTGTGGGCGAGGCGGCCACACAGCCAAGGTAGGGCGTCCGTGTCCGCATCCGCCTTTCTGCCAAGGGCAGATTGTCTTGTGCGGCCGCACCGAGCAAACTTTTTTTTTTTTTTTGAGTCGATCAAACTTTTTAACTTTCTCTAAAGCAAATCAAATCAATACACTAAGGAATTTCAGTTGGCTCCCATTTTCTTTACCATAAATTACATGAATATAACTTTACTAAGAAGACGGACAAATTACTAAATAACAACTTACTTGCTAGCTAGTTGGTCGATGCCTCGCGCGTTGTAGATTATGTATGTGGTGCCCCTGGAACGTTGCTCTGATATCATTCTTGTCACGCCCCGCTAATGTTTTCAAATATCTTATATAGAATAACAAATTTCATAGCGGAAACTACAACACAAAAAAGCGGGGACGAGACATACAAAATAAACAAAATTGTTTTTTTCTTGGTAATGCTAATTACTTAAACTAACAAGTTGTTATATGTTAAAGAATCATTAAAATTTAGTTTTCCAATAAAATGCAAAGAACACAACAAGTTATCTTAATAGATATATTTCATTAATTACCAAAGCAAGCAACATTAATCTAGTCAAGACAAATTATTGGGAAGCTATCATATTAAAAGGTAATTTTCCAATTGATAGAAATACATTTATAGATAAGCGGGCATACATATTAATTCAAAAGATATTAAATTCATAATATCTTCAAAGACAGGTTGTCACTACATGCAAAACTCTACTCCCATCGCGAGCATGCTCCAACTCATGGCTTGCTTTCCAAAATCATGCCTTCATTTATCTACAAAATTGTAGAAAAGATGAATTAGTACAAAGTACTTAATGAGTAACAAAACCCCTTTGATTCACCTTTCATTTGAGAAGTTCATTTTCGAGAAAACCATTGAATGCACAAAGCTTTCAAATATACAAAAGGGCCCTATCACTAGTTAAACTACTACCAGTAGTGCGTGTAAAATTTATATCAATTCAATCATGGCCATATACAATTAAGTGGATCCACATTCGAATCCCGGTTGACCCTTATCAGAATTCCAAACAAATCAAAGCAAATACCACACTAATCGCCTCCCATCTTGGTATCATATTAGATGTCTCCTAGTATAACAATAAAGTAAAGTACAGCAAATACAAAACGGGTAAAGCATCAACTAGTGATCCAAATGCAATAATCAATCTTTCTTTTCAATGCATCAAAATTCATGTTTATCTCATGGAATACTTTAATCAAAATTCATGCTTTTCATATCAAAACTTCATAAATGTTAAAAGGGAATCAAATTATTAGTTACTCATCTCTTTAACTTTATTTTTCCAAAGATTCTTTGAGTTGTTGACAAATGCCTTCAAAGCCTTCATTTTCCTCAATCAAAGTGGTATTTCAAGTTGTATTCATTATATATATGGCGAGGGGTCATTTCCAAGTGTAACACTTAAGGTTTGATAGGTTTCAAGGATTACTTTTCACCCTTTCGTAATTTTGGACGATTTTTCATTTATGGAAAGCTTGAGATTTGCTAAGGAATCAAGACAGTTATTCTTGATATAGAGGTGGAAAGGGAAAGAGGGAGAAAGGGGTAGGATGGGAGAGGGAGGTAAGATGGATGGGTTGAAGAAATTGCCATCCCCTTGTCCCTATTTATATTCGTTATAAATATCCGAATTTAGTTGGTTTAACAAACCTTTGAGTTCCGACGACCAAAACACGACACGCGGCGCGTTGTGGCGCCGTACACTTGGTGGCAAATCGTTCGAACAGTCCTTATATTTTGTGTTGTCTTATGATTAGGTCATGGAACTTTGATCGATATTACTTAACGTGGTTTTTCAATTAAGTGCCTACACTTTGAGTCATACTAATCAATAGCCACATTCTTGTCTCTAGGCTTTACTTGAGTAACAGTCTTTGTATTTTGTGGCATCTCAAGCAGTTATTCTGTCATCGTCAAAATATTTGCATTTGTGAATAGCAAACTCTTGTGGTTATTCAATAATTGCCAATAACCACCTTTTAACTTCAATTCATTGTCAAAACATTGATCATGTTGTCAATAATCATTTTACAATTCTTGACATTTATTTGCGTAACAATCTTACAATAATTCAAATACGATTACATTGTCATATTTTAATTCAATTTGAGTGCCAAACTCTCAACTTTGAAGTTCAATACAATTCTATTTTTTGGGTATTCATTCGAGTGATAAATCTTGTAACTTTACAATTTATGCGATTCAATTCGTTTACTTTGTCATAATCTTATAACCTTTCAACTGATGTAAGTTTAAGTAATTTTCTCATCATTATTAAAGTGATGATTATTTTGCATAATTTATTTATAAAATTTTGCGGGATGTTACAATATCAATTCGTTCTCCATTATTTTTTAACACCTATGTCAACAAAGTATAGTTTTGATCACCTACCCCCATGTGGGTAGATTAAAGTCTACTCCCTCCTACATGGCACCATGTAGGAGGGAGTGGGTAGATTAAAGTCTACCCCCTCTTACATGGCATGCCATGTAGGAGGGGTGGGTAGATTAAAGTTTACCCCCTCCTAGTGGGTAGATTATAGTCTTCACCCTCTTACATGGCATGCCATGTAGGAGGGGTGGGTAGATTAAAATCTACCCACTCCCTCCTACATGGTGCCATGTAGGAGGGGGTAGACTTTAATCTATCAACATGGGGGTAGGTGATCAAAACTACATCAAAGTAGCTATTTAGATCAGTAGCACTTGTGCGATGCACAGAATGAACTACCAAGAAATTGAAATGCATATATAACAATAATTTTAGAGTGACAATGAAATTAGGATGCACGCATGCAATACCTCAAGTCAACATCTTCACTTGAACACTAACAAAGTGTTTGGTAACTATCCGGATTATAATCTAGATTATAATCTACTATGTGATATCATTTTATTAGTTGTTTTTTGTAAAAAGTAAAAAATTATGACTTGACTTTTACTTTTTGACTTTTTGAAAAAAGTGAAACTAATGAAATGATGCCGTGTGGCAGATTATAATCCAAATTATAATTCAGGTGTGTTGCTAAACACTTTGTAAAATATGCGACGTATTTCAACCAATACAAATTTTGAAAACATATTTAAATACAATATTTACAGCAATAGAATTGTTTGATTCACATTTTCATCAATAATTTGCATTAACATTTTTAGTCAAGGACACAGAACCCATTTTGGATAATAGAAAATTTTGGAGACTAGTATTTGGGGATAATCTTTGATTTGAAGAAATAGAATATGTTTGATTTAGAAAATTGTCTTTGATTGTAATCTCCTGTACGCGATAGAGTCATTGTACGTAAACATGAACTCAGTTTTAGTTTTCAATATTGACTCGATGATTGACCCGATAACTGTACTAGGTTAATGGATTTCTGGTTCAACCTGTGGGCCATTGATAACTCAGTTGTCAATTCAAGAATATGTGGTTAATAATAATATGTTTTGAGTGGAAAAACATAAGAATGGTGATATATAAATGAAAATTTTGGACAAAAGAAAAGAGTCTGTACTGGGTTAATGGATCTCTAGTTCAACTGATGTGTTATTGCTAACTTCGTTGCCAATTCAAGTATAAGTGGTTAATAATAATACTCCCTCCGTCCCATAAAAATAGGCTCAGTTTCTATGTTTATTTGTCCCACATTGTAGTCCACTTTTATAAAAGAGGTTGAACAATTAATTTTTTTTTCAAATATACCTTTAGTCCAACTAGTGATAAATTGTAGTGCATTAAATTGAACTAGATTATCACCCGTGCGTTGCACGGGAAGATACCAAATCAAATTATATCTAACATTAATACGAAATCTTAAGTAATGTATTATTAATCATATTGAACTATAATATTTTGATTATCTTGCTGTTAACTAATATTTACTATGTGCTTACTCGATATAGAATGCTATTAAGTGACTTTAATATGAGTTGCAAAAAGACTCGACAAACTCGATACCCACAGGTACCGGATCCTGTTAAGATAGGGAGTAGCCGACTAAATAGGTAATTCGGTCGGGGATGAGATTAAAAAAATCGACCTGACTTAACAATATACCGAGAAAGGGTATAATAATTTTTACTCGTACCCGGCCCATTTACCTTTTTTGGACAAAAATAAAAATATTTACAAAAAACTCTAATGGTTTGAAAAGTAAAACGATGATGAAACTTATAAAAAAAGTTCAGTAATTTCAATTGTAATTTTAATGTTTAGAATACTATTTAATAAACAAAAATGGAAATGGAAATATATAAATATATTTAAATTGGTTAATAAACGAGTAATATGAATTACATGTACTAACCCTTCCTTGACCCGTCTCCGATTTAAGTAAGGATGAGGAAAAAAATTGATATGTACGTTAAAGGGTGTAGTATACCCGCTCCCAACCCGACCCTTGTTATTTTTATATTTCAGGAAATTAAACATTTTATTTGTCTCAGTGACTATACTATGAATTTTGTAAACTATGAAGCATTAATTAAACTATATTTGTCATACGCAAAAGAAGTAATGTAATAATTAACGACTCGATTTAAAAGCATATAAACAATAATTAAAAATTAATGTATTAACTAAAGATTAAATAGTTTACTACAAATTACGAAATATTTCTTGGATAAGATATGCATATTAAAAAGATTTTAAATTAAAAAATCAAAAAACATTGAATATAAATTAATCTAACAAAATATTTAAGAAGATAAGACACATCCAACAAAATATTTAATCAAAATATTTGAAGATAAGAAAAGATAAGTGTCATAATTCCTAACTAATTGAAAAAATAGAGAAATATTAATTTATAATGTACCGCAGAATCTACCTAACATGTAAAAAATGTCTAAAATGTCCTCACTTGAGACAGTTTTGGCGGGAAAACTGCGGTACAAAGGTACCGCAGACTAATCTGCTTATATATATATATATATATAATAGTCTTGAATAAGTGTTTAAGGGAATTAAGTGTAAATTTTGTATTTTTAACCACACTAATTCACATTTCTTAATCTACGAGATTAGTTGATATGTGCCTATATTTATGGAACAGAGGTAATATTTTTTTGGGTGAACACACACAAGAATAATGATATATAAATGAAAATGTTAACCAAAAAAAATGTTGGCACAATGGTTTAAAAGTTACTTTCTAATATGCAGGTTACGAGTTCAATCTTTCACCATTAGATTTGTAACCATTTTTTTTATGAAAATGACAACCGAACGGACCTTGCGCGGGTTGCTGCAAAATGGTGTCAAATAAATCAGCCAAAAGCCCATTAATATGGTATGACATTATAAGTAATAGTGTCAAATCCGACAATTACTTTAATTGTGCCAGAGAACTATCATTTAATATATATATATATATTGATTTTAGTAATCACTCAAATTATTACTCTAGTCAATTTCAGATATTGTCCACAATTTTTGCATTTTATATCATCCAGTTCTCCATTTTTTTTTGCAACGCACTGAGTCTCCAACCTTTCATAATTTCACATACAAAGTCTCTGTTGATGGATTTCGTCAAATATTCGGTTATATACTAGGGTAAAATTACCTTTATGTATATATCTCTTTAAATTAAAAAATTAAAAAGGAAAACACCCACCCCACCGGCCTACCTCCCTACACCAACATAATGGCAACCGGAAATGGAGGTCGGAGTGCTTGCCTTTTCCAGGCTCTTGCAGCCAAATTAGGGGAGAATGATTTATAGATAGGGGAATTATATTCCACCACAATAATTTATCTCTAGGCACCATATTTTCTTATTCTCTTAAATATCCTAAAATAAAATTACATCAATAACCTTCTTTTAAACTCCTTTTTTGTTTTTAATTTTAAAAAGTATTTTTTTCTTCTCATGCCACAATCATAATTATCTTAATTTTATTTTTTTAATATTTGTTTTTTAATTACTTTTTCAAATAATTTCTTAGTACAATTTTAATTTACAATTATGACTCCACAACTTTAACTTTTAAAATTTATTTTTTTCAAAAAATTCAAGTTTGGTATATCATACTTTTGCACGGTTTCATGGCGAATGACTTTAACATTTTTCTAAAACTTCAAAACATTTATTTTTAATTTTACTATCTTACTTTTTGAAACCTAATTTATAGATTCATAAAATAATAATGAAAATGAATAGTTCGTTTGTCTTTTTCTTTTTTCTTTTCTAGTTTTATTTTTATTTTTATATATTGATAAATGTCTTAAGTAGCTGTGACCTAAGAAAATTGAAGAAATCAATTTCAATGACTACATAATTTCTTTATGAAAAGCAAATAATTTTAAAATTACTAATAAATTTGTTATAAGTATT
The DNA here is from genome assembly GCA_963692815.1 of Nyctanthes arbor-tristis. Taxonomy (NCBI): domain Eukaryota; kingdom Viridiplantae; phylum Streptophyta; class Magnoliopsida; order Lamiales; family Oleaceae; genus Nyctanthes; species Nyctanthes arbor-tristis. The sequence continues at coordinate 18,652 of CAVNYN010223106.1, read as the reverse complement.
TGTATATTGCGGTATTTGTATATTGTTGTTAATTTAATTTATTCATAATAATATTAAAAACATAAGATTGAAATAAAAAAATAGATAAATATTGTTCCAATTTTAAAATGAAATGCCAATTTTTTGTGGGACCGAATTGATTGTAACTGGAATTTGTTTTTTGAAAATATGTAAAAGTTTAATTGTCTTATCAAAAATGTTGGAACATTTACTAATTAGTTTTAATTTTAATGGTAAATAAATAAATAAATAAAATAGATCTAATTTCTGAAGGGGAAAAAAGTTTGAGAGATAAATTTTTAAGTCTGTATATAGACATAGGGGTTGTTTGAAGCTATTTATTCGAATTGAATTATAAAGAGAAATTATAAAGAGGTGAAATGAGTAGTGTAGATTTAATATAAATTTGAAATTTGTGATTATAGATGAAAAATAGTCAAATCAGTTGTTAAATCAGTGATATGTGAGATTATAAAGAGAAATTATAAAGAGGATCAAACACCCCCATATACATGCAATTTGATCTTGTAAAATAGCTTGTATTAAATAACTTGTATTAATGCAAGAATAATCTGCCCAAATAGGCCCATCAAGAAATAAAATCTACCACAAACACCTTAGTAATAATTTTCGCCAGACTGGCAGTTCATTAAGCCAGACTCGTTATTGCATGGGTTCAACCTCACAGACAGTAAGAATTACAAGTAGCAGATCATCAAAATTTATTTCCTCAACATGTTTGTAAGTATTGATATCTGTCATGTTGGCGGCTGCCATGTCCCTGGCTTGAAGGATTCCCCAGATCCGGTTGGCTCTGAAGACCTAAAACACATTGTAGCATAAGGACTTCAATGTTGCTCCAAGAAATATCATGTGTGGGGATTCAAGCTTTAAGTACAGCTCGGTTTCATTAGGTGCAAAAGGTTCAAAAGAGAAACCTAGTTTTTTAAATACATTTTGAACACCGCCTCCAAATGTAGCAGTATCTTCAACAATCAACACATGAAGAAATTAAATAAAGAACTTACTCAGCCGGTTTCTTGATATGAGGTGGAATTTCTTTCTGTGTTTCTTCGGAGCCCTCATCGCTGCATTTACGTTCAAGTTTTAATTTCGCAATCAAATGTGGTTTAATAAAATAAAGTTCAAAAGATTTAACACTACAAGCATTTACAGCATTCAGGTCAAAGGTACCACTGCTTTGCCTATTTAAGGTCTCTGTACAAACCATCTTATGATGCATTGAGAATGAATATGAATTAGGTGACCCTAAACTTTGTCATGCTAGTTGGGAAACATACTGACCTTCTACCATCTGCTGAGTTAGGTACTCCTTCAGATTTATCACCTATTGGAACAAATAGAAGTATGAATGCAGTCTGTCAACAGAATGAAAAATGAAAAGAAGACATAAGAAAAGAAACACAAACCAAAGATCCTTGGTCGTTCAAGAATCAACCATTTTAATTATATTTAGAGAGAATTACAGAAGAGAAGGCCAAAAACAAAAGACAGACAAAAAGAAGACGATAAACTGATAATGCAGGAAGGTGAAGATAGACAATAATAAGTGATATATAAAGTAATATAATATACTTACTATTAGTGTCTTTTGGTGAAACGGAAAATATGACATGAAGAAATTTAAGTTGCGGACTCCAACACAAAGCGCTAACACGGACTATTTTGGACTTGAATATGGCTTATGATTTGCTATTAGCAGAAACATTGTCTGAATGAGCAAGACTAACCATAACTTCTTCAAGTGCGAAAAATTTCAACCATGTTACAGGAATCACTGTCAATGTGCATGACCGAGTGTAAGATTTTTGAATCTCATTCTGCAGGACAGTCGCATATGCACAAGAAACCACAGTCAATTCAAATAAAGAAGTTGGGAGTCTGTGTGACTGTAAATCTTAAGCACGTGCAGCTCAGGAAGTTGGCAAATCATGCTGCAAATTTGTACAGGGACCCTAAAATAAGCTTAGTAACCAGGTGTTTTCCAAATCTCAAATTCCATAAACAGCCATTAACAAATTTGACCATTGCAATTTCAAAAATAGAAAATTATTCCAGGTTTTGAATTGGAGAAACGATAAAACTTGGTGACAGCATTTTGGTAACTTCAGATATGAGAAGTAGGCTGTCATAATGCCTCATCCACTGTTTACAATCTATTTCTATATTGAAATAGAAGTAGAATTAGCGGGAATAAGTGATGTTTTATATATGAATAATATGTGCAGCATAAGTGAGTCCCACAGAATGCGTTGACGTGCTTAGTTAATTTCTATTCTGAAAAAGAATGAGCTCGCTAACATACATTTAAATCAAAAACTGTATTAGTAGCAGCCAGTGCCAAATAAATCTGCAGCTGCTTTTGTACTGCTTCATCTGAAATAGGAAAACCTAAATGCATCTAAGAACCTGCCAAAAAGATTAAGGGCATTTGTTACCTTCTGTATCAACGGGAAATTGCCTAACAAAACTTTTCAAGTCTGGACCAGCAGCTTTACCTATTTATTGAAAACAACATAAATCAATATCACATGAACATCACACCAGAACAAGCAGTTTTCTATTTTGCAACCTTATTGAATAAAAGAGGGAAAAAGAAACTGAAAGCTAGCTCACCAACTCTCAAGGTTTTGCCTTCTTTAGCTTTTCTTTCCTCTTCTTCCTTCTTGAGCACTAGATGCAATTAAAGAATCTGATTAAGGCTAGAAAGAGAAGAGAAAGGGGGTGGACAAAGAGAGTTCATGGATAATAACAGGAAACAGTTTAATTTGATACATCATAATGGAGATACTGAGCAGCATATCCTTAAAATGGCCAAATACATAGCAATTATAATTTTTCCCTGGTTTACTGAAAAGATATTCATCAGTAGTTCCAAAGTTAAGCAACCTACAGAATTTAGACTATTCATCAATTATTTAGGAACACCTAGTGCCAAAAAAGATGAAAGTCAAAAGCATGGAGTCAGTTGCACTCACTAGCAACATGAAGTCTAACACGTTCTCTTCTTGCCTCCAACTCAGCCATTTCCTGAAGAAGGTATCAGGAAGTTAAGGATCAGTAACTATATAAGAAACCATCAAACCACATCTGTAAGCAACAGCATTAAGGTTTAGCAACATCCTGTCCACCTGTAAAAAGAATCAAGCAGTTCCAATATATTTTTCATTCTGTTATGATAAGTATATATGGAGCCTCCCCCTTTATATTTATTATCTAGACTAAAATTGATGACTTACTCCACAAATCTAGGCCAAGTAGAAAGTTTGTCAACAGAACTGAGAAAGAGCATGTTAAACAGTATGCACAAGTAAACCCCCCTCCCCCAAAAAAAAAAAGGCAAGAACACAACCAAGATAAAGAAATCAATATCAAACCATTAAGATAGTGGTTTAGTTGCATACTTGAAAATAAAAGCATTTTAATAGAGCACAAACAAAATGCATATCCTACCTCCAGTGTTGGAGCTCTTTTACGCTGTCCATTCAGCCAGCAGATCCATTCAACTATAGCAAAAATATCAGAATATCAGTAACACATAATCTCAAGAAAGAACAAAGAGAAGATATGCATGCCTAGCACACAAGGATCATTAGTAGCCACTAGCCAGAATTTACTACAACCCCACTTCAAAGAAGTTTTTGCAAAATGGTCTTCTTCAGTGCATGGCATGGTATATTAAACAAAGTGTTGAATGCAACAAATGACATGGACTTGGTTTCAGAATTTCAGACAGACAATGAAGGTAAGAAGTGCAAAAACAGAAATATGTGGATTAGCCATCTAATTTCCAGACAGTACACTGCTTCTGAAAGCAATGGATCAGGTGAGCATGTAAAGTTAGAGAAAATAAGAAAATTGTGAGAACACACCTGGAACACTGGTGGGATCCTGCTCTCCTTTAAATACGACCCATCTTTTCTCCTTCACTAACATACATAAACAAGCCCATCATTGCAAGCAAGAGTGTGTTAATATTGACTATTAGTGCTTAAATGTAACTTACATTGAGCCAGAACCTTTTTGTAGATATTACTTATAATTTGTTCAACTCTATATTACGAGTTAACAGTTAAAAAATGTCATCTTCGTATCCCTCTAATACTAACGTGCAGCTACTACAAAAGGAAGTGTGCACATGGGAGACAGAAGCTAATGTTTTCATCAAAAGAAATAATACTATTAGAATTTCTTCAAATTGCTACCATCAATATTTTAATTTGAAAAAGCAAAGTAATCAAAAGCGTGAAATCCATTTTCATAAGGATAGATTTCATAATGTACGAATAAAAAATTAACAATTATAAAATGATAACTATTATAAAAAAAGAGAAAAACTAAGGGCATGTTCTCTTTACTGTTTTGAGACTGTTTTTAGTTTTTATTTTTTTAAAACACTGAAAACGCATTTATTTTCATATTTTCAAAAATGAATTTTGAAAAACAAGGAATTTTTTTACAAAGAAAACAAAAAATGATAAAAAATCGTTTTGAGAGTTTTTAAGCAAAACAAGGTACTTAATTAAAAACACGGAAAACGCTTTGTTTTGGGAATTCCAATTTCTCTCTCCTCTAATTTTACAACCCTTCATCCCTCCGCCCTCAAATCAATTACGACTACTGCAGTGCTGCTTCTCTCCATCGTCTGCTTAGTTTCTTTCTCTCTCCTTTAATTTCTTTATTCTAATGATGCCAAATTACGGCTACTCTCTCCTCTCTCCTTCGTCCCTTCCCCCAAATGTTATTTCTTCCCCTCTCCTCTAATTTCTTTCTTCCTTATAACAAACTATATAGCAAAATTTCATATTTTAATCTTGGTAATGATACATTAGAACAAAACAAATTTTTTTAAGTAAGAATAAAATTATTTAATTTATTTAAACAAAATTATTTAATTCACTTAACAAGCAAATAAATTCTCAAAATGTCAAAAAGAACATGTTTTCCAGTTTTGTGTTTCTTAAAATAGTTTTCCAAAATGACATAGTAAACGTATTTTTAGAAATCTGAAAACAAGCACTCAAAACAAAAAATTGAAAATGAATTGAAAATTGAAAAATAGAAAACTAAATCACGAAAAGAACGCAGCCTAAGGCTTTCCATAGGATATAAATTAGCTACACCATTTCCTCAGACGTCAAGGATTACAGCTCTTATTCATGGCAATCAATTTCTTGCGACTATTTACCACGGACTAAACTGGAGAAATACATTCCGATAAAATAAAATCATAATTGTGAGAAATTGACAATCAGAAAGCCTCACTTTTGAACTTCCTCAAGTTAACTAAAATCAATGTATAATAACTACAAATGAAGCTATAAGAATACTCCATATGCATACAAAGTAAGCCAGTTTCAACCTCCAAAAACAATGGTAACTTCAAAAAGAAAAAGAAAAAATGCGGGAGAAATAGAGAAGGAGACGCACTTACTGATACCATCGATTTCTTCTGCTCTTGCGAAATACCGATTGCCGGCTTTGTCCATTCCTACTAATTTTCTGCTACTGAATAGCCCTGCGATCCTTGCCCACAGCCGAGACATCACCCAACTACAACACTTCACTGTTGAAAAGATGACGAATTGAGCTGGAGATTTCTACAAAAGTGAGCGTATTTGTATGTAATCTGGTTCCACCGAAAAGAAGTTCGCAATTGTCCTATGGAAGCCCTCTTTCAATTTTATTTTATTTTTACCTCTCTCTCTCTCTCTCTCTCTGTTTAACGCAACGCAATAATTAAAAAAATAAATAACAAATAAAATAAAATGAATAAGGAAAAAAAAAAAAAGAAGAAGTAGCTATTTGTAATGTAAATTTTAATGAGTTTTAATGAGAAATAAGAGAGAAAATGAGTTTTAATGAGAATGAGAGAGAAAATGAGTACATTTTTTTTTTTTGAAAAGGAAAATGAGTAGAGTTGAATTATAGAGATTTTAACAAAAATGTAGTGTGAGCAAGGAAGTAATAGACCAAAGCATAAATGAGCAGAATAAGAAAACGAAGAACTGAGACCTATTAGACACAGTGTCTTTAAAACAGATTTGTCACTAATGCGCTAGACGTCTATTTCCCATAATATTGTGAAGTCTCCACCTAGGCAAACCGGAATAATACCCGAACATTATCACAAGAAGCAGAATTTGAGATAGGAAATTAAGAGAATTTGTGTGCCTTTGTTGCTGGGGAAACAGGGGTTTTATATAGGCAGCAGATAGCTATGACTGTTCAACTAACCATCAAAAAAATTGAATATAATCTATATCTATATATTAAATGAGTTTTCAAAGTAGAGGCTCAATTACATATTTTCCAGCCTACAATCTCACTGATGTCACCATGATGTGTTACAATTGATTGGGCCAATTTACGCAATTGAATGGGGGCCTATCTTTGCCGTCTTGGCTCCTCAAATCATTCTTCTTAATTAAATTTATTTATAGATTAAATGGTTGTATAAAAAATTTGAATAGATTGATACAATTAGGAAAAAATTTAAAGTTTTTTTTTTAAACAAGGGATTAACGTTATAGAGTAAATTTTATATATTGAAACAAAAACAATTAATTAATTACATGCAATGAAACATTAAAGGTAATTATTGGCTGATATATGAAATGATTTCTTATTGTAGTTATTAAGTTTATTGATTTTTTTTTTTTGTAATAATTTTAGCATTGCATATCTTTGACAAAGCCTCCGGTGTAATAAAAAATAAATAAAAACAAGAAAAAGAATATAATTTTGTTGTATTTTGTAGATACCGATTCGCCACAGAGGTGACTTAGACGTACGAGTGTCAAGACCGGGATCGGTTCCTTTTGGCCGAACCTGCGCTTCATCTCGTTGTTGATCCATGCTGGTTTAGGGAAGGTTTTGGGATTTGCACTTATCGGCTGATCCGGACTTGCCGATCCCGATCTTCTTTTCCAGTGCAGATTACGAAGGATGGAAACGACAAGCGCGTGAAGCACACAGTGAAGGTGTCGCAAGTTAGTTAGTTATCCAGATGAGATCAAACTAACACTGTACTTAGTATAGTCGAACTAAACTTGTGTCTGAACAGAGTATGTAGAATTCCTAAAGCGCCCCGGATCTCACCTATAAATATGGGTGTTGGGGTGCCATTAAAGAGAGAGATTTCTTTGCCTAAAATATAGAATTTAGAGAGAGAATTATTGCATCGCATTTGTTCCCGGCCTCGCTCCAGATCGAACTACTTCCGTTCACCCATTCACGTCGAACCTCACCACGATAAGATAACCTCATCCACCCTCACTATCCCATCACACATTTATTGCTGACTTAGGTTCACGTCAAAACTCACTGTCAACATATTTAAACAACAATTCATGAGAACTTTACGATGACATGCAGATTACTTAGCTCAGCCATTTGCTTAATGCGAGACTATTTGGAACGATTTTTTAATGTGTTTATCGATCCATTTATTATATTATTTTTCATTTATTTATATTTCTATTATAACTAAACGAGTCCTCACTAGCAAAATAGAGTGAGACACCTTGGTCATGATGTGTCATGATTCGTTAACAACTTCTAATTCTGCTTTTTCATGTGATGGTTCAAAAGAGTATAATGATTTTACTGGCTAAATGAAGGAAAATTGAAAGCATAGATGCCAAGGCACGAAAACAAATAGTGGTATAAGCTATTAGGAATTGGAGTACTAGGATTTTGTCATTGTAATTAGCTAAATTATCCTTACAAGTAGTTTGTGGTATATAATGAACTTCTTATAAATTACTAAAGAACCTGTGTAAATTTGACTTTGAATTTGTATTTATGGATGCATTGTTTTATAGAGATAGTTTTTTTATCCATTAATGCATATGTACAAAATGATTGCTAGGTGAATGCAAAGTGTCTTAACTAATCTTGGAATCGATTGTGCAATGTGTATAAATCCTATTGCTTCAATTGATGTACATCCACGTCTTAGTATTTGTAACAAATGTACAAATCTTGCACATTTATTAATAATGTTGAATGATTATTTTTAACAATATTTCTACCCGTGTACCGCACAGGTGTTACACTGACTTGCTTAACTCGAGACTATTTGGAACGATTTTTTAATGTGTTTATCGATCCATTTATTATATTATTTTTCATTTGTTTTATATTTTTATTATAACTAAATGAGTCGTCACTAGCAAAATAGAGTGACACACCTTGGTCCATCCCACTTAGTAGGTTTGCGTATCCCAAAAATACTACTACATTCAGGATGGGCTCTGATCAGTTTGGAGGCGAATTAGTATTTTTTGGGGGGTCCTTTCACAAATACATGTCTAACTTTAGAAAATCTTATATATACTTAGTAAATGTTTTAAATTTCAAAAATATTGTCTAACATATTGTGTTACTTAAGTAACAAGGTGTGTTACTTTTTAATTTTTTAACATTTTTATTATTTTTTCTTTTTAATAAATATTTTTTAATACGCCCACGCATACCCCTACCCACCCCAACCCCCACAAGCTGCCGGCTGTGAACAACCGGCTGGCCGGATTTCCACAACCCGTTGACCAGAAATTTTTTTCTTTCTTTTTATGTTTCTTTCTTTTTATGCTTTTTTATTTTTTTCTTTTCTTATTTCTATTTTTTTCTTTGTTTTCTCTCTTTTCTTTTTAATCTTTTTTTTAAAATTCATACAGTATCAATTGTGCGACGTATTAATTTATATAATAAATGACGTTATACTATTTTAAAATAGGTTGTCGTACAAATAACATAGCATGTTAAACAAATAACATAGGCTGCGATATAAATAACATAACTTGTTAAATAAATAACATACGTTCTTTTACAAATAACATACGTTGTTACACAAAAAATATAGTTTGTTATATAAATAACACAGATTGTTTAATAACATACATTGTTACACATATAACATATCTTGTTACACAAATAACAAGACTTATTACGCAAATAACATATAGCTTGTTATATAAATTACATAGCTTGTTTCGTACATAAGATAACTTGTCATACAAATAACATAGCGTGTTACGTACATAACATTACGTATTGTACAGATAACATAGTTTGTTAGTAAATAACATAGACTATTATTAAACAATGAACGATGAAAACAAATCTAAATGGTATTTAAATAGCTGTAGAAAAGTCCTATAGTCAAAAGCATAAAAAAATTATAAAACAAATCATAAAAAATAAAAAAAAGAAGAAAATCGTAAATTAGAAGGCTTAAATGACCTCGGATGGCTGAACATTGATAGTGCTCATCAAGCTTACGGATTAGGTGCCTCAATCGCTTTGTCATTCCACTTTCGAGAAGGTATTATATGCTAAATTTTGCACCAAAGCTAAAACACCCAAATTCTGATCTTTGTCCAATGCTCCCTCGATCCATTCTACCATGTGTTCTACATAGATTATTATGAAAATAACATAGCTTGTTACACAAATAACATAACTTATTACACACGTAACAAACTTTAAACGTGAAAATATTATTTATCATGTAACAAACTTTGTCAAAAAATTGTTAGAAGAAAAAAATAAAACAAAAATCAAAGAAAAAAACAAAAACGAAAATAAAAAAAAAAGATTTCAAAAACATCGCTAGGAAAAAGAAAAGATTTAAAAAGAATGAGGGAGAAAGAAAAAAAAGCAGAAAAGGAAATGAAAAAAAATCACCCCAATCTAGTGACTGGCCACCGAAACCTAGCAGTTGAAATAATCAGCTATCGGAGACTGTCGGCGGATGGCCGAATTCCAGTCGGCAGGGGTGGGGTGGCTGGGGGTGTGGAGATGGGGGAGTAAAATTTAATTAAATAATCATAAATAAAATAAATAAAATAGATACAAAATAAATAAAACAACCAAGTATTTTTGGAATTTAGTACACAACTAAATATTTTTGGAAAAAGGTTTTAGAACCAAGTAAATGGTGCAATTTCCCTTTTTTTTTTTGCCATCACTATGGGCTCTCATCGAGTTTGTCCGTTCCCATTTAGCAAATAAAAATAAAATCTATTCAACTACAAATGTAATATTTAAAGAATTTTTGCAAATTATATTACTTTAAAATGTTATAAACTAGAACAAGAGAATAGAAAAATAGAGAGAAGTTAGAGAGAAAACTCTTGAATTGTATTATTCTCAATACAAACGGGGCTATTTATAGACTTACAATACCCGTCTTGGTGGACAAGTGAAATAATCTTGGAGTAGAGACCAATATACGATGGCTATTAGAGTTTCACGGTAAGTTATTCACTCTAAAATATATTTACAGCACTCCCCTTTGAATGACTAGTCTAATAATTGTCTAATCAAAAACCTCGTTTGGGAAAAATGAAGTGGAAAAAATTTACCAAACTAAGAAGAAAAGAATACAATTAGTTCTGATCAACTTTAGAGTGTCCAAGTGCTATCTCATTAAAATCTTACTAGAAAAATCTAGTGGGACAAAAACTGATCGAAGGAAAAAGAGTACAACTGCTTCCTTTGACTTGAGCCAACCATAGTTCTCGTGTTTAGCCATCCATATCTCTCCAATATCTTCAATACTTTGAAATATATTCTACTTCATGCAGTATCAACTCTTCAGGAGTTTTATATCGAGGGTTAATATCATATATGTCATATATATTTATTACACAAAGAATATACCTCGTTAAAAACCTTGCTAGGAAAACCCATTGGAACAAAACTTTAGTCAAGGAAAAAAAGTATAATGCATATCTCCCTCATATTAACTAGCAATGTATATAAGAACTTTAAATTCTTTATATGCTTCTTCTAAGTATATCAAATCTAATGATATATTTTTATACGTTGCCAGTAAAATAAAACTTCAGGTTTCAATAACATCCACAACATATTTAATACTCTTTTAGTATAACTATCGATCATCATATTATTGACATTGTAACAATATGTAGGATTATCCTTTTATCTTGACTAACATTCAATGTCAACAATTTTGATGAAATTTAATTCACCGTCCTCGTTATTTATTGAGCTTATGAGCATGTGTAGTCGACTATTATTTCTCGTCGATTTCATCTTATCTCAGTATAAACATAACTTATCGAGATCACTTTATTCTAGTAATTTCAGATACCTGAGTGCCTCTTTAGGCACCTTTTAATTAGTTATGTCTGTATACTCTTCTGGAGTATATGCCTCAAAAGGATCATCGCAAGGATATGCTCCATATTTGTTTTCATGGATCATAATTTTGGAATTGACCACGTCATGCTTCAGGCATGTCATTAATACATCAAATCCTCTTATAGGATTTTATATCAATCCAAGTTGGAGCATTTAACGTAGTATATCTATTGGTAACTATATAGTCAGTAATCTTGAAATGCATACTATCTTACAAACTTTAAATTTACATTATACATGCGAGGATTACAATTACGCATTTCATATACTTGTTACCAATTATCAATTCCCCCCCTAATGCTTAGAAAACTATTTAATTTAAGAAATAGTCGGAAAAACATGATATAATGTATATCATCCTTCATGGATGAAGTATACTAAAAGGGGACTAAAATCCAATATGTATTCCCAGCATTATAATAACATCCATCTTAACTATTGTGGTAGAGCGACTATACAAATCGCTTATCAATTTTAGATGGTGGCTTCTGACTATAAACTAAATATAAGGGGTGTCATATACTCTATTGGCATGTTATATAAGAATAATGTTGCAAGTGAAAGATCAATATCATTTAAACACAAATGAATGTTCTCAATTAATGGGATAGTAAATAAATTGATGCGTATAATATTATTTTGCTAACCATAATATCCCAAATAATATATAAAGATTTAATGACTTTTGGGATAAAATTCACTAGCAATATTCATTTGTCTTTTACGATATCTGGAACTTTTACTCATAATCAATCAGTTGAGCAAATACTCTCGCAAACTTTTGGTTACGATTTTGACATGTGACTTCTAGTGGATCCAAGTTCATAAAATATCTAGACGGTCCAGATGGAGATGAGTGGACCCACGCCGTTCACCCTGAATATTTTTCAAGTATATTTGAAACTCAGTTCCAAATAGCTAGTAATTATTAATAGTTAAATTGCCTGATAACTTGCAGCACACAAGAATTCTTTTAAGTGAAAGAATCTACTAGTTCTTTACATAATTCTCAATAATTCTTATTATCAACAAACCGAAATGATCTAACCGGTCACACAAAATTATAAAATTCTATAATATTGAACTTCTGATCCAATATAACAAGTAATGTATTTAAACAGCACAACTAAAACTTTTTAAGCAAGAGACATCAGATTCTCTACCAAAGGCATGCCCGCAAAAGAGAATATTGATGATAGATGATTGGCTTTACACGAACCATCACTATACCATGTAATGTGGTATGATCCCAAACAAAAGTTGGGAGTTTTGTTTTTATAAGCAATGGCCTAACAATTAATTGAACAATTCTGCTAAACCATTCGGAGTGTGGACATGAACAACTAAATATTCAATCTCAATTCCGATTTCCGTGCAATAATCATTAAATGCTTGAGATCAAAACTCACCAGCATCATCAAGGCAAACTTTCTTGATTTTAGGAATTGAGCTTTTTAGTTTTATTCTATGAGCAAGTAGTCTAGCAAACGTTGCATTTACATTAGAAAACAAGTGAAGATAGGACCATCTAGTAGAACCATTAATACCATAATGAAATAAAATGGTCCACATAGTGGATATATTATCTCCATGAATTCTTTTTAAGAAAATTGGAGATTCAATATTAACCTTCATATTGAAAATTTAATGAAAATTTAATGACTAACTTGCTTTACGTATAAGCAACACATGGAAAATCATTTGCTAAAAGAAACTTCTGATTTTTTAGGTTGTATCCACGTGAATTATTTTTCACATCTTAGTTGCTCACGTATGCCCAAATATATCATGCCAATGTATAAAGCCCTTTTGGTCAACGAACTTTAGGTTCGTGACCTGGTTTGTCTCAATTGCTTTTATGAATGTATAATACATTCCAGATGGTAGTGCTAAGAATTTATCCTTCATCTGCTTTCGGTCAGATACAAAGAAATTTTTGCAAAAATATTATTATCTTTTTGCATTATCTCAATATAGTATCTATTGGATGTCTTTAAAAATCAGCAAATTTTCCTTGAATTTGCTAAAGTGCATCATCAGTATACAATTTAGTATTATTTGTCAAAATAATACAAGCTCTTCTGGAGCTTTTGATGATGTTTGATACACCTGATATATAATATTAACATTATTTTCAGCTAATATTAATTCAGAAAGTACTTTATCTTGAATAATGATATGTGTAGTTGCACTACCAACTAAAATAATCTATTATGATTAACCACCAATCAGGTTACCAGTACTCCATTTTGGATCGGCCAAGAAATCAGAAACGTCAAAGTGAGTCTCTATTTGACCATCTTAATCAAGGAAATTAGTCTCCACTTTCCCTTTTCCCTTGATTGACCAGAGATCTAAGAAGTATTTTTCTGTACGACAGGTATGTGCTCAATGCGCTTTCATGTTCCCTTTTAGATGAGCCATCATTATTGAATGCTTTTATGCATCAATTTTTGGAGCTTTGTTCATGAGTTTTTCCACATCTTCATCCATAGTTTACGATGAGATGTTGTGTTTGTTTCAGGCAAAGTAGTAAAAATAGTGAGGCGTAACTCATGATTTTCCATATATCATGTAGATCTTTGATAGTAAGATACTCAACTTTCAAGTTATCATGGAGATGAAAACGGAGGAATCTAAGTGCTTTTTCACTATCCTTAAATATGTTTCTTTCTTTTATTGTCTTACTCAAGCCATTTGAGATCAGATGTACTATAGCATCAATGGCTCATGACAAATAATTCTTGCCGATATATCACGTGCAACTAGCTGAAATTTGGTTATATTGATTATTTGTGTAATTTTATGATATGTAAAGTCATAAATTTAATATCAACAAGACATGAATATTTATATTCCTTCAGGGAGTATTATTACATATATCACCAATATCTATAGCCATCAAGACCTATGCTATTTCAGGAGCATAGTAAATTATACTTTTGGAATTAATTTGGGTTATTGCTATTACATGAGCAATAGATCAATATTTTTCAGGAATATTGAATTACCAACTAAATTAGATCCTTAGATCCAATATAAATTGCTCTTCAGGAACATGTAACATTCTTCAGAATATTACAATTAGTCGTGCTACTTCGGGAGCAACAACCTATTGGATCTAATTAAAATAATAATGAACTAAAAGTAAATAATGAGATCAAAAATAAATAATGCAGATAACTAAAAATAAAAAGAAATAGTTGCTTCATGATGAGCAATATGAAATATTCTTCAGGAATATTTGTTTACTGTGTTTTTCTTCAAGAAAACACAAATCTCTATATCGTTCTCTTTAGAAGCACATCATATTTCAATTAGAATATGATGAAATCATGTTATTTTCTTAGGGAATCATAATATATTAATTTTAATAATCTTCAGGACTCTTAAGAATTGTAGAATTGTGTTTCTTCAGGAATTACGACAAATTTTATATGACTTTTCTAAAACCAATCATATTCTTTTAGAATATGAGATATAACTAATGATTCTTCATGAACCACAAGAATAATATATGCCAAGACTCTTTAAGAGCCAATCATATTTCTCTAAAATATGGAGAATAAATTGTGATTATTCATCGATAACAAAAGATAATATCTAAATCACAATAATCTTCAGGATTATTGATAGATTTTTGAACGATCTTGTTTCTTCAAGAAACCACGATTAATAATGTATATATATGTCAGGGCTCTTTTGGAGTCAATCATATTCTTTAAGAATATAAGTTATAACAGTGATTTTTCAAAAAGTATAATGAATCAAAAGAATAATATTTATATTACAATCATCTTCAGGATTATTGGTGAAACTTTAAATATCGCGTTTCTTCTGGAAACAACAACAGATATAAATTGATTAAACGATTTCTAAACATTCAAGTAACGCAATAATATATACATCATACATACACGGAACGAAATTACTAAACAATAATAAGTTAAAGTATCTTGAATAAAAAATCCAATTAAAATGGATTATGTTTTCTGACAACCTACGAATGGCCTTGAATTTTTTTTTTTCAAAATCATTACTGCTATGGAAAATTGAGAAATTAAGACCAAGTAGGATATAAATTGAAAAAAATTTTGAGAAAAGAGAATCGTGCTGATAACGTATTATGAACTAGAAGAAAAGAATATAAAAATAGATAGAGAAGTTGGAGAGAAAACTCTTGAATTGTATTATTCTCAATATAAAAGGGGAAAGTAAAATACCCAAGTCTTGGTGGGCAAGTAAAATACACTTGGAGTAGAGACCAAGATACAATGACTATTATAGTTTCAGAGTAAGTCATTCGCTCTAAAATATAGTTACAACATAAAATATCTTTTTGAAATGTATAGCCTTTTTATCATTCTTTTTCTTTTAATATACTAGTATGTGACACGAGGTGTTCTTATAATGTTGTCTCGAGATATGATTTACATAATTATTAATTCTTTAAATTGTTAAAAAAAATGAACACTTAACTATCTTAGTTAAACCAGATATTTTATCTTAACAAATTTATACTAAAAAGTCCACTAAAACCTGAAAGGGGAATCATAAGTTGTATTTGATAAAGAGAAAATATTTTAGAAAGAAATTTCGTGAGCCAACGGTTAAAGAATATATACTTTCTTCTCAAGAAAAATATGATTTAAATATATGTAAACCAGATTGATTGATAATATTTACTAACTGAATACCATTTGATGTAAAAATAAAATACTAGACTTGAGGGAGGATTCCAAAGCTCGAATTTGAGGAAACAACAAAACATTCTATGTCATAATATGCTATTATATACTAATTTATGTTTAATTATAAAAAATAATATAAGTAAAGGACAAATATGTAATTATGAAATATGGATGATGGTATTATCATCTAAAAATATTTCTTCAGGTTGTTCTATTTAATATATAGCATAGTGTGTATTTGTTTAGCTAAACAAAATATTTCTATTCACAAACTATTTAGTCATTTAACCCATATGAATGCATTGTTACTCACCGATATGAATGTATGATTTAATTCAATTTACTAATTGATAATTCAATGTTTATAAATGCTTGATTTAATTAAAAAAAATCAAATAATAAATCAAAATAATAATTAATAATGTCAAGCAAAAAATATGAAATTAAACTAAATAAGTGAGGATAGGGTCGTCCAAAAATGTTTCTCCAAGTTATTCTCATTTAGTTAGTAATATAGATATAGATATATAGATACAGATGTGTGTGTATCAAATTTCGCATTTATTCAGACCAACTTTTTTCTCAATTTATTGCTTGCCAAGATAATAGTTTATTATATTGTTGTGTTTATCCCGTACAGTTTCATTAGAATGTTGATTGTTTACAAATACAAAAATTTATTTTACAATTTATTAAAAATATATAACAAATCATTTTCTGTACAACTTTATTTGTTTAGTTGTGATATGTGATACTTATCAATTTGTTGAAAGTCGTTATACTTTGCAAACCGAAATTGGCCCGATGGGCCAGTCAACCCCACCCAAACCGACCTCGAACGGGTTGGTTGGTTTGGGTCGGGTCGGTTTTCAGTTTTGGGCTATATATGTTTAATTTCCTTTTTTTTTTTCTAAATCTTAATCTTGGCCCAAATTGTAGGCCCCAAATATTAAAGCCCAAATAGAGACAAACAACCCTAAAAAATCTAACTTGAATTTATTCATTCACATTCACACATAGCCTCCCTCTCCCAGACTCTCTCTCTGTCCCGGTTCTTTCTAGATTGGCGGAGAGCGGCTGGTGCGGCGATGGAGAATGGCGGATGTAGTGACGACGGCAGTGGAGTACGGCCCATGCGGCAGTCGTGGCGGGTGGAACCATTAGGGTTTCAAGTTTCAATTTTAAGTTTGCATTTTGAACTTTTTTTTTAAAGGCTTACATCTTGAACTTTGAAGCAAATTATTGACAGAAATTATTGATGCATCGAAGTAGCAGCAACCCAGCGAAGCAGTAGCAGTGCAGCGGCAGTGCAACGGAGAATCTGAATTTTTTTGTAACTTTGTAAATTGTAGGGAAGGTGTAGAATTAGGGTTCTTGGAACTTGTTTCTGAATTGTAATTTCAAATTTGTAAGGTGGAGAAAGAAGTATTTTGATATGTGAAATAAGGTGGAAGGTCTCCACTCAAGGCAACGGCGCAAAATTAGGGTGTAGGGCAAGTGCTGTATTGTTATCACTTAAACAATATTATCATGAATGTTAGGGGTGAGAAAGTGCAAACACTGAAACACGTTTTCAAGCCAATAATAACAATAATAAAAAAATAATAATAAATAAAATAAAATAAATCGGTTCAAACAGACAAAACCGAACCGGGCCGGTTTGGTTCAGTTTTGACCGGGTTTGACCGGTTTGGCCGACCAAACACGTGAACCGAACCGGACTGGCTCGGTTCACTTTCTTTCAACCTGCGGTTTGGAAAAACCGAGCAAAACCGGCCCGAACCGGTTTACCGGTTTGGCGGTTTTTTCGCCCAGGCCTACTTTGGACTAACAAAAAAAGGTCATGGGGGGAAAAAATCTTAAAGATGTGGAAATTTTGTTAAATTAATTGCTTTACGATCACAAGAGTAACATTGATTTGATTACTTCAAATAATGGTGATATGACTTGCTTTTCCAACAACATGCTTAGTATCCGCGTTCAGTTTTGCTTCCCAACTCGATCAATATGATGCTGGTACAATAGTTCAATTAACACGCCTTTTAATTTTTTAATATGAATTTTTTTTGTATCATCCAACATTTATGCGTTGAAGCTGTATTTCACATGTGTTGGTACTATATTGTAACTTGCAAGTTATGGCTCATGGGGAAGCCCTGAATAAAATGAGAAGTAAAATGGGAATTTGGAAATGGAGGTTCAGGTTGTGAAGTGTCTTGAATAAAATCTCCATACATAATCTTCTTTACCAAAACATATGAAATGTGAGTTTGGAAACCTCATTTTCCATATGCTCCCAAAAACAATTAAATCATAAAATAGATAAAATAGATAAATGATTACATATTATTTGAAGGCATATGGTGTATAATAAATCCATATAGGTCCTGTTTAATAGTTTATTTACAAAATCAAGCTTTACAGGCATGATTGCACTACATGTTATGTATGACACTCTTTTAGAACTCAACCCGTGCAACGCACGGGTGGAAATCTACGGAAATCTAGTTATTGGAATTAAAGGGGGTGTCCTCAACATGGAATTTGATGGAATTTTTGAGCTGTATTGGATTCTTATGGAATTCATGGATTTTAATATAATTCCACAAAATCCATAAGATTCTATAGAATTATATACCAGGGATGTCTATTATTTTTAATGAAATTTGTAGGATTTAGAAGATGTGTCCCTGCGAAATTTGATCAATAGATTTTCATATAATTTCAAATATTCTCTCGATATATTTCTTTTATTACAAAATCTATGA
>CAVNYN010223097.1:0-25149 GCA_963692815.1 Nyctanthes arbor-tristis | reverse complement strand
TTGCTGTGGAGTTTTATCCTGACGATTTTGAGCAGCATGAGAGGCATGCTTTGATGAGTGAATTGCCATTTTATCGCGATCATGTGGTTCGCAATCCTCAATTTCAAGTGTCTACGCTTGCAAATTTGTGTGAAAAGTTGGTGGAAACAAGAAATGCGGAGAACTACAAAATGATAACAAGATTGATTCGCCTTATGTTAACATTACCTGTTTCTACAGCAACAACTGAGAGAGCATTTTCGGCAATGAAACATGTGAAGACTGCAATTCGCAACAAGATGGACGATGACTTTCTTGCAGATAGTTTGACAGTTTTTATTGAAAGAGAACTTGTTGACAAAATAGATATAGACTCTCTTATTGATGAATTTGCAAAAGTAAAAAATCGTCGAGTCCAATTAACTTTTTAGCCTAATGTATTATATTTTGAGTTGTTGCGAACTTTGTAATGCACTTGATTTGAGTTTGCTTACTATTTTGAAAAATTAGAGCTTATAAGATTTTTTTTGAGTTTCAATCTGGCTCCCCCCACTTTTGGGTCCTGGCTCCGCCATTGTGTGTGTCTTAACACAATTCTTCCCCTTTCTTCAGTTTGCCCATAAGGTCATTGTTCACTTGCAAGGGTCATGTTCACTTAATATCATAAAGGCATCATTCATTTGAGAGGGTTACTTCGCTCACTGTTGTGGATAGCCTACTTGGATCCTCGTTACCATTCGTATGCTAACATGAAAGGGGGCGTTGAAGTTTTTAAGCTGTTAATTCGTTCGTGGCTGGATCAATTGACCTGAGTTCACGTGTCTTGAATCTTTGGTCGAACATATTGTTACTCGCTCCACTCCTAACATATTTGCCGAGAGACATGTGATACCATAATGTGGAGTAGTGGGTCACATCCTCAAGCCATGTTGTGGTAACTACCCTCAACTCCCACTACCCTGAAGAGTGCAATCATGATAACTACACACTAAGCGGTGACCACCTACTAATCATCTATAAAAAGGTATGAGATAATTTATTTGAAAGCTTCTTGGTTCTCTTCCAATAGATATATGGTTCTTTTTAATATAAAGTATACTGACTTTTTATCACACTAGAGTGGAATCAGGGAGATTCCCATTCATCTCTTTCAATTCTGAAGCCGTGAATGCAAATTTGGTCTCGTTATTAGATCAATTGGCGCGGTCTGTGGGCAAGAATAAAGCCATGTCTCGAACAAGAGGATGTGGCTATGCCAGGGCCGCTTCTCCCTCACTGGAAGAACTAGCCACCCCTGCCTCTTTCACGCCAAAGCAGTTTGCTGCATTTCACGCTCAAGTTCAGCGCCTTGTTGATTTTCTTCATACAAACCAGAACGTTCTGCCACCGCCGCCACTGGCTGAACCTTCAAGCCGTCATAATAAAGCTGAATCGTCCTGTACCCACAAACGATCCGCACCAGTAGGGGACTCTGTATCTGAAGCTGTTCAGACATCCATGCTAACTCCTCATGATCTGGAGGATCGTATCAATGCTTTAGTGAACCAAAAGGTGGATGATACTGGAAAAAGGGAAAGTGGCATATGGTAACTAAGACTGATTCATTCGTTGATGAGATCATGCAGTTGCCCCTCTCGGTACACTTCAAGATGCCCTCAATCGAGAAATATGATGCGAAAGCGGATCCCATTAACTATGTGCACTCTTTTCAGGATCTGATGTGGTTGAATGGGTTCTCAAATGTCGTGGCATGTCAAGCTTTCCCCACTGCGTTAAGGAAAGACGCCTGTGACTAGTATGAGACACTTCCTCCCTGTGCGCCAGTGGCACTAGGCAGAAGAAGACGGCTATTGGTTTGATGAAGGTCATCGAGGGTAAGGATAAATCACTATGCGATTACATCACCCAATTCAATCATGCAGCCCTCAGGGCGAAAGACCTAGAAATGTCTTCACCGGTCACTGCCATGGTTAACGGTCTGCGAAATCATGCCTTCCGGGTGTCTTTATCAAAGCGCGCACCCAAGACCATGATGGATCTGTTGATTAGAAGTGAAAAGTATATTGACTGTGAAGAGACGATGGGGTT
Source organism: Nyctanthes arbor-tristis (assembly GCA_963692815.1). Taxonomy (NCBI): domain Eukaryota; kingdom Viridiplantae; phylum Streptophyta; class Magnoliopsida; order Lamiales; family Oleaceae; genus Nyctanthes; species Nyctanthes arbor-tristis. Next base: position 23,082 of record CAVNYN010223097.1, on the reverse strand, counting down.
CACCAAATCACTTCGTAATAACATTATGGCAGAAACGAGTAAGCGTCGAGCTGATTCAGATGATTGTAAGCATAAGTATCACAAGAAGAGTCATGATTCCTAGTGTTAAATAGTAGGATCAGCAAGAGAGTGTTGTTTATACGCCGCTCACCACCTCTTACGTAAATGTTTTGGCTGAAATTAAAAGGCGTAAAGACACTTGGTGGCCTAAGAAAATCAACACACCAATACATATGAGAAATAAGGACCGTTTCTGTGAATTTCACGAAGACTATGGGCATGACATAGATCATTGCTGCTCTTTGAAGGATGAGGTTCGGTGATTGATCAACCAAGGGTCACTCACATGCTTTTTGGAGGTGAAAGATGATAGGAACAAGCTTCTCCTCGAGGATGGAAAGCAGAACATCTGAAGGCATATTTCCAGTAGGATGTTTGTGTTAGTATTAGATTTGCTTCAAGATCTTAACCGTGTAAATAGTTTTTATTTATTGATGAAATGAAAATGATCGGGGCAGTGAATGATGAGGGTGCTACTCAATGAGCTTCATGATTTGTTGACCGATCATACGGGTATCCCAGATTTGTTCACTTTTTAAGTTGATGGGTCACTCATTCGCGTGAGCACATCAATTTGAAGGTTCAATCATTACGTGAACGCATCAATGTTTGATGGCTCATTCATTACGTGAAGGCTTCTTGTCTCATGCCCCCGTTATTCCATCGTTATTATTAGGTAGTTCCTTTTTCCAATGGCGGAAATTCTTGTATTATTTCAAAGTAATTAAAATGTTAACGAGGGACAAGATGTGCCAATCAAATAAGTACTACACATGGGTAATTTCTAAGTACTACATATTTATCTATGTTAAAAAGATATATTAATTATTTATATATGGGTAAACTGTTGAAAAATGTTAGAAGTGGGCATATTTTATTTATATGTGTGTGAGAGAGATAATAACTACCTATTACGTCAAGAAATTAATATGTATTAAAAAATCGGGCTACTACATAGAAAAGGTAATGGAAATGTTTAATAATTTTCAAGAGAGATAATTGCTTAATAAATCATTTTCTTAAAAAAAGGGAATTTACAAAAAAACTTAAGAATGTGATCGAAATACTTAATTGTTTTCAATAAAGATTGAACAAAAGTAGTGGACAGTTAATGATTGAAATGTTTAATTGTTTTCGTTTAAACAAAAGTAGTGGACATTTTTTTTTATCTGCTATAAACGCATGGTGTGGTGAGAAAAAAAAAGGTCAAAAAAATAAAAATAAAAATAATAATAATAATAATAATAATAATAATAATGAAAGGGGAGTTAGTGGGAGTGGGCAAAATAAAAAATAAAAAATAAAGAATGGATTCCGAAATCTTTTTGGGCGGGAAATTGATTCCTGAATCCCAGTTTCCTTTCTATATATAGAGAATAGAGATATGAAACATTGTTCCCAGAAGAAAAAGACACCAGATTGTGAAGTGGAATTTGAAGTGGACAGCTGGAGAAGAAAATTAGAAGCAGGGCAGCAAGGGGAAGGAGAAGAAAACCTTTCAATTTTCCAATAATTAATGTAAAGGATCGCTAAAATTTCAGTGCAGTACCCGTAAACAAAAAAATAAAGATAAAAATAAAATTTGAAAAAAAAAAAAAAAAAGGAAAGAAAGAAAGAGAGCGAAAAATTTACACTTGTGTTTCAGCGGGAAAAATATCAAGCTTCTCCAGCAAGACTCTTTTACTTTTATATATTGATAGATAGATAGATGACTGCACCGCTGCTTCCATCCCGTCTGTTTTTGAATTATTTGCTTCATAATGTTGAAGTTGCTGGAAAGTTATCTGCTTTTTTTTACCCCTTAGCTTAGCTCCCAGACTGTTGATTTCATTACCTAATGACAGCACTGCTGCTTCCATCCCGACTGTTTTTGAATTATTTGGTTCATGTTCAAGTTGCTGGGAAACTAGTTATCTTCCTTTTTCTACCCCGTTTCTTAGCTCCATGACCATTGATTTCATTACCTAATGACTGCACCGCTGCTTCCATCCCGTCTGTTTTTGAATTATTTGCTTCTTCATGTCCAAGTTTCTGGGAAGTTATCTTCCTTTTTCTTCCGTGTCTTAGCTCGCTGACTGTTGATTTCATTACCTAATTGCTGCAACCCTGCTTCCATCCCATCCGTTTTTGAATTATTTGCGTCTTCATGTTCAAGTTGCTGGGAAGTTATCTTCTTTTTTCTAGCCCGTTTCTTAGCTCCTTGACTGTTGATTTCATTACCTAATGACTGCACCACTGCTTCCATCGCATCTGTTTTTGAATTATTTGGTTCTTCATGTTCAAATTGCTGGGAAGTTGTCATCCGTTTTCTACCCTGTTTCTTAGCTCCCTGACTGTTGATTTCACTACCTAATGACTGCACCACTGCTTTCATCGCTTCTGTTTTTGAATTATTTGCTTCTTCATATTCAAGTTTCAGGGAAGTTTTCTTTTTTCTACCCCGTTTCTTAGCTCCCTGACTGTTAATTTCATTACCTAATGACAGCACCACTGCTTCCATCCCATCTGTTTTTGAATGATTTGCTTGTTCAGGTTCAAGTTGCTTTTTGTAACTACGGAGCTTTGCTCGCTGCTCTGTGACCGGAGTTGAGTTCTTAACCGTCTTCTGTTGATTCTGAAGAGATCTTCTTCTATTGTTCTTTAATCTTTCGGCATGTGCTGATTGACTAGATTCTTCAGGGGTCACGAGTTCAGGCCCTTTAACTCCTAGACGCTCTTCCGATCTGTTCCTTGAATTCCATCCTACTGGAAAGCTCAAATCTTGTCAACTCGAAGTCAGGAGGCTTCTGACTCGAAAATGCAGGGTTGCTATCTTTGGTTTTGTCCCCTTCTTGTTGCTGTGCTTTCACCTCCCCGAAATGTTTTTGTTCATCAGTCTCCGTTCTACTGGGAGGGTCAACTTCTATTAACTCAAAATCATGAAGCTTATTACTTGAGAGTTCAGGACAGTTGTCTTCAGCTTTGTTCCCTTCTAGCAACATTGGCTTTGCCTCATCCAAATATTCATTTTCATCAAATTCCACCATATTGAAAGGCTCAGCTCTTGTTGACTCAATAATAAGAAGCTGTTTTGCAAGTTCAGAGCGGATATCTTTGGCCTCGTCAGCTTCTTTTTTCTGTGCTTTTGACTTGTCCAAATGTTTGTTTTCATCAAATTCCAGTGTACTTGGAGGCTCAGCTCTTATTGACTCAATACCAAGAGGCTGTATTGTGATTTCAGAGCTGATATCTACGGCGCTGTCCACTTCTTGCTTCTGTGCTTTTGCCTCCTCCACATACTTGTATTCACCTAATCCCATTTCAGGATCAAAATTATCCTTCCCTATAACAATACCATATAATTGTAACATCATACCTTCGTCCTCTTCTTTTGACTTCTCCTCCCCATATACTGCATTTTGGATCAAATGAATTCCCAGGCCTTCTGAATCCTTCTGGTCTCTAGTTACTGCAAATTGATCTGCCTTTTGCTTAGGTTGGTGCTTCTTAAGCGGTTTGTATCGTTCCCTCTCCCAATCCCAGATCGTTTCCATCTGCTCTTCTTTTTCTTCTTTTTATGTCCTGCGCTCAAATCAGGATTTTGAGTTACCCCGGCAAGCATATATCTCTGACCCCGATTGACAACATCGCCAGATTCACAAAGTTTCCCAAGATGATGTTTAAGCACTGCTAGATGTGCCAATGGCAGTTTCTCATATTTCTTTTGGATGAACTTCGATATGGAGTCCTCGCTAGAACCTGATTTCTGATTCAATTCTCGAAGTGCCTGCTCTATCATCTGCCAAATAGAAGGAAAGACACTACAGTTAAAACAAAAAACATACAAACAAAAAGCAAATCTTTGATTCACATGATTGGGAACAAATCAGGAAGATCAAAAACCTTGCATGTTTCCATGAAAGACATATGTAGATGATTTATGAACAAGCATGAAGTAGAGTACATTTAATACAAGAGCTGGCGAATTGGACCAAGCATGGTCATCATATATCCAGTCAAAAAATTCTTACTGGTTAACTATTTATAAATAAAGATTCAACTGCTATTAGTTTTGACAAAACCTGCAAGTAACTCACTCTTAAAGACAGCTGACAGTTAAAATTATTTCAAACTGGAATTAAATGCAACACAACACATTGACTTTTCCAAGTAAGGCGTAATTCACTTGAAACGCAGACAGCTAAAAAAACCTAAAAGGAGTTTATCAAAGACAAATTACACCTGATATAGGAATAAGATAACTCTAATTTACATATTTGTTCATATATCAGCATGAGATTTCCAATTCAAATACAGGTGTACATTTGCAAGTTGACAATGTAACCACAAAACCAACACTCAGGAGTGACTGCATATCTTTTCAGTTTGAACTCCCTGATTTCCTCTTTCAAACAGAAGTACTTTTCCAGTAGAAGCTAAAAGAAGTCAAGCATTTGAAGAAAATTCAAAAGTCATGTGCCAAAATAAATTAACTTATATCAATATTTCATTTAAACTATTCTATTTTTTTTATTTAAATATATACTCATAGTGAAAAAAAACCGACTTTCTTTTTTAGGATCTATCATTTAGAAGAATAATTGAAAAGGTTAACCACCCTAAATTAAATCCAATTAATTTTGTGCAAAGCCAGTTAAATGCATATGTTCAGCATAAAATTTGGATCCACCCCCCCACCCCCACTCCCCCCCCCCCAAAAAAAAAAAGCCACAAAAAAAAAGGGGGAAAGTACTCCTATTCACCGTGAAGATATACAAACCAATTCAATCTGTCCAGATCTAGCCAAGAGCCACCCTATTTATGCCTCTATAAGTAAAATTAATATCAGACACAAAGAGCCAAAAGAAGGTATTGAAAATCATTTACAAAGAAAAAAAAAATACTCTGTAACTTCCATAGAAGAAGATCCCTAATGAGTTTCGTTGATTTGTTTCTCCAATTTAGGAATCAAATTGAAGTTCTTAAAATGAAACCAAATATTGAAAAGAATCACATGAAAATCCTGAGGTTATCAACAACATATTAAAAAATATCTATCTTGGACCAAAAATATCTACAATAAAATTAGTCCTTACACACCATGGACCAAATCATGGACATACGTAAGCTTATAAAGATTCTGATTTTACATGTACAACAGAATAAATATAATCCAACTTAAGATTCCAAACGTGCATGAAACAAAACCAACACTCGAACACACACGTACATTGATACTATGAACAAAAAATTTCTCCAAACAACCATACGTACCCAATAACAAGATTTCATACAATTTGAAACGATGAATCATAAAAGATAAATACATGCTCGAGCATGCACATGTACATTCATTATGAAAACGAAAGCTAACAAAAATATCTACTAATCAAATAGAAGAAGATCGCAAGTTGATTTTCAGTGACTTGACACCCCCATATAATCAAATTAAGATCACTGAACAAGAAATCAAACATACGGTAAGAAAGACACTGAGATAGAATCTAGACATTCTTAACAAAAACTTATAATGCATCAAAAGTCCGAAAGCATAAAATTGGATGAAAAAAGCAGTCTTGGCAAACTAGCATCCGATCAATAACATAAATAAGTAAATGCATGAAACAATAAATTGGCATGGAGAAGCATGTAAAGATCACTAATTTTGCAACAAAATAAATTAGATTTTAATTTTACCAAAGACCCATGAAACCCAAATTTCAATTGTAGAAATAGAAACCCATATTCATATACCCACATGAATGTACACATGCAGACTACTTTTTTTCAATAGAACAACCTTATTTTACCATAAACCCACAAAAATCATCACGAAGGTTTAAAGAATCCACCGAAAATGGATCAATTTTACGCACAATTCATAAAAAACGAAGAAATACTTACCGCAGCATAAGGAGGGTGATCAGGGGTGTGGCACCCGGATAACAAATGGTTCAAGCGAGTTTGAAGGACGCTCTTGCCTGCTGCTGTTAAGGGTGCATTTGATTCTGCAAGTTTCAATATAATTTCTTGGAGCTTCGCCATTGCTAAGTGAGTTCCAAGGATTTAGAAGGGGTTTTTGAGTTTTCAGGGTTTCGATTCCCAAATGCCGTCAGCTAATTGAAACTATGGAGGGAGGTGTTGGGCTTTCGGCTTTGGAGGATCAACTCTGCAACTCTTTATTTTACAAGAGAAAAAGTAGGAGTTTACGTTTTTCCAAATGTCTCGCATTGTCCACAGTGTCATCGTGATCGTCCATTATTTTTGTGGATTTTGATTTGATATTTCAATTGTTTTTAGTACTTTGTATATATTTTATTTAATAGAATATATTGTTATTTACGAGTAGTTTTATAGCTTTTCTGAAATGTGGGTGCATGGATGTGTTGGAAATTTACTTCAATTCTTTAATTTTGATTATTAGGTGATTGTTGTTCAAAGAATTGAACGAGACAAAAGAAAAAATAAATTAAAGACAATTTAACTAAATTATTAAAACTTTTCACTCAATGATTAAAGTTGTTACAATCTAAGTTTCACTTGTCAACTCACAACACAAGTATTAAGTGAAAAGATAAATCAAATCTTCACCATGATAAATCAAATCTTCACCACCACAAATTTTCTACCCGTTGAATAATTCTACAAATAGTTATAAGAAAATTCTCAATGTGCTAGGTTCACTAATTTTTCCCCTCACCTCACGTCTTCACAACTTGTACAAAGAGAAAACAAAGGGTGTCAATTCATAGAACTCACGGTTACTTCCGTCTTAGTGATCAAACAACTGTCTTGCTAAGTAAGAACTTACCGAACTTGGATCCAAGTGTTCTACCGCTTTGTTGATGAAGAAAACTTACCTCCAAATCAAATTTGCAATTCATATCCTTTCATTTTGTCTTAATTTATGACAATAGCCCAACCATCTCTACCTCATAAAAAATAATAAGATTCATTGGTTTTGTAAGGTTTGACTGTAATACTTGAAAAAACCAGATACACTCTAACAGTCTTATACTCCACCACCATAAGTATAACCACTTAGAATTCTCCACAAATTCTAAGAATTTCATTGGTTCGATGTCGAAATAAACATGTTGGAATTTATAGATCGGAAGCTCTTACTGACTTTCTAGAAAGTTTATCAGTTACTGACGTTACTTTAAATCACACATTCTGCATCCATGTAACCAATGTTCATATGCAAAGAATGCTCGTCAATAGTAACACATCCTCCACCATGGCATGAGGATGTACATATCCTTCTCAACAAAGGATATATAAGCCTCTCTCATAAAGAGAGACCACCTACTACTAACAACACTATAAGGTCCGAACATTTAGCCTACCGTGCTCTACCTTTTTGACATCTTTTTCCGACATGTCTAGGTTATCCATTGTTTGATTTTCTCAAAACTCTGAGCAATCCACATTGAATGAATATATTCTTAACTTGTAGTTACCACAAGCCAAAATTGATTATTTCATCAAATTTCTCCACCCCATCATACTTGACACTCGCCATATTTTTCTATGCTCCAATTCAAACTATCTAACAATGAGGAAACAAGGATTTGAATTTTCTTTAAAGATTCCTACAAAAGATATGAATTTTCTTTTTATGAACATGATAAAGGTGCCCAAAAGCCTCACCTGGGGCATGGGCACAAAAATTTTGGGACTTTTAATTTCTTTTGAGTTTTGATGCACTGACTTTTAATGATTTATCTGACTGGGGCCAAATTCGTATCCGAAAAGTTCCAAAATTACAGTTGTTCTTTACCTCTTCCTTTTGCTGCTACAAAGGTGTGCAAATTGAATTAGTGAGTGCTTTTCTTTCTTGCCATCTTATCTCGTGGTGTTGAATTTTTCTTGCATTTGAGGTATTTTCTAACATATTTTCTTGTATCAATTGTACAGGTATTGCTGGCTATTTAGCTTCTTGATATATTGGACTTTAATGTTCATTTAGGCGATTTATATTGAACACATTTGTGTCTTAAGTTGATTGGTTTGTGACTTTTTCCCTTCTTTAATGATAATTGTAGAGTTCATCAGGCAAGTTATTTAGACTCTTAGTAGAAATGAACAATTTCGATGTGATTTGTGTTAATATCATTTGAGAGCTATTAACTTGTCAAGATAATTTCCAAAAATAGGGAAAAAGGAGTGTAGATTGCTTGACAAGGAACTATCTTCAACTTTACTATTTCTTTATATATCTCATAAAGGCATTTTCATTTTCTTGAATTAAAGTAAAGATCATTCTAGGAGTTCTTCCATTCTTATTAAAATGAGGTAGAATGATTGAGTATTATATATTTGAGGTGTGTTAATTGCAGGTGTGTTTTGAAACCGATTATAATTTGATTAGTATATAAATGAGTTGTTGCATTGTGTGGTTTCTAATTGAGTATTTGTAAAATTAGTTATAGGTGAAATTATAATGAACAAATCAAGATGAATTTCCAACACCTGTAAGGCTACCCAGCAGGATAAGCAAACATAGGACAACCTACCATGAATTTTTTTTTTTTTTTTAAAGTTTCTATTGAGATTCAATGCTCCATAGTTGTTTTATATTGTCATAATGTATTTTTCCCTGTTGCTAACACCAAGACTCCTAAGTTATTCTAGCTTAAATCCTCATTTGACAGCAATGAACCTTTGAGTTATGACAGATAAACAAAAGAAGCATGCAATAGAAAATGTCTAAAGATGGTGTTTCTCAAATAATGCACATATTTGCCGCAGATGCTACATTCTTCGGCGAAACTTTTGCTCTTGGTTTCTTAACCTCATCCCATTTCTGAAATGCCTTAATATTGTATTTAAAAGAGTGTAATTATTAACGCAAGAAGATCTTTCACTTTGAATTTTTTGTATCAACTTAAATTCTTTGTGCATTCAAAATCTGGTGTCTGGTTGAATTTTTATTCTTCTAATTTTCCTCTCTCCCAATAAATTCGTGAGACATGCTTGTTGTAGTTGTTTGTTCTTGTGCAACTCAATAGCAGCCCATGTAGGTTATGCGTTGCCACTCATAGATCTAGTCAGATGAAGATTTTTGTTAGAATATAAGATGGTTGGATTTCTATCTATCTTGAACAGCTTGCAGGCATTGAAATGCTAAATTGGTTCTTGAGTATGTTCTTCTCAGCCATAGCCCATAGAACCTCGAATTCCGGAGAAATTTTAGTTACACAAGCATGACATCTCACAGTCGATTGAACAATTTATTTCAGCAATCATGATTATGGCATTTACCAGTAAAGATCGCAGTTAAGTTTTTTAGGAAATGAACTCTTTTAGATATCGAAATGATTATATGTCAGGGTCTAGAATTTCACTTAGTTACCTTTGGCTTTGGAGTCTCTAAAGATGCTTTTATCATGGATGAAAAATCAGCATTACAACATACAGAAAAATTGTCATTATTTTTTCTGCCATCGATTAGCTTAAGAAAACATTTCTATAATTTTGAGTGAAGCTTGCTTAACCGGCCTAGGAAAAGGATGTTATATCTCAATCTGAACAATGTGAACCTTCTGATCCTCAGGAGGTATATCATGCAAGTTCAAGGTCACTAAGCCACATGATGTGTTGTATTCAAGCTCGACTGGAATTGATCCCACTGCGCATTTTCTAGGCTTAATCGACGAGTAAACTCCAAAACGCCCACAGCCCTTGACCTCCATGGAGACTTTGGCCACCAGCCCTGAAACAAGTGTCTCGTCTCCTTCACATCCTTTCTCTTGTTCAGATAAGTTTGCGTGTGCCATAACTTCATATTTAAGCTCTTCAATTGCTCCACCGGTATTGAACATATCGATAAGACCCAAGGGTGCAAAACTGAGACCAGGTGCCAATACTTTAACTGGACTAATAGTGAAAATTTCATGTTCGAGAACCTTCAGGGACACTGGTATGGCAACATCATAATTCTGTCTGACGAGGTTACGACTCTGGTAAGAGTAAATAACCACATCGCCGTCCCAATTGGAGTCGAAGACTATATCAGAAATTAGATGGACATCACTGCCCTTGATATTGCCTGTTATTGGTTCAGAATTTGTTTGATGGAATGTGTTCTTCCTCTCAACACTGTTCCATGCTGCACCTTGGCAGTTGTATACTCCAAGCACTCCAGTATGCTTGTTGATGTTCCATATCTTCAACAGGCTGAAATGGAACCAAATAATCGAAAAGTTACTGGCCCATCAAATTTGAACTAAAGTTCGATCTCTGAACTGGAAATCATTTATATGTTTGGTATATGTTTGGTATCTGATATTGGACAAGATTGATTGGTGCAATTAACAAAATCTTTACTTATTTTTTCACTACTGGTGATTTTTATGGAATTGATATGCATGAAAGCAATGGTATTAAGGATGCTCACCTAACCCCATCACGAGAAGGGTCGGAAAACAGGCAGTCCTTGGTGGGGCGACCAGGCAACTGGGCTCGAAGAATGGAACCATTTGGTAGAACAAGCTTCTTCAAAAGATCAAAATTGTGCTTCCCAGGTGCATCACTGATAAAAAAGACTGCTAGTTAACTCTTTACTCATAGATATATTGATGATAGTATGTCAGGAATGATCACCTACATGCTGATATTCTATCAATTGTACAATTATTTCAAAATTTTCGTTGGAGGTGGGCATCTTTTACAATACTGTGGGCATTTGAGAGTTGGGTCTCGAGTTCCTTACCTAACGTAGACTGGGCCACCACTGATGGCCCTTGCAGATCCATGGTACTCAGCTGCGGGATGCAGAGAATGGAACATATCCCAATCAGTTAACATAATGTCTCCTAGAAAGACACTATTGTATGCAACTGCAGCAATGTGAATTGTATGTGAAACAGGATCGCGTGGGAAGAAATCATCCGATGCTCTCACAATAGCCGTCTGTCTTCCGATCTGTTCAGTTTCATAAATTAACCGAGAACTCTCGTAAGATAAATTGTTTTCGTGTATATATAAAGATTAAAGACATACCAGTATAGGGATTCAAGATTCTGACTCATGCAAGATATGATGCCATTATCAGGAAAATTCCCAGCAATAGAAGCATCAAGTGCCTGATGATATTGCTTTGTTAATTCAACTCTGCCCCCAAGTCCTGCCCCAAGTGTTTCTAATATGCACTGTGCATCCACTTTTACGCCATCAACTCCTGCTGAAGCCAAATAACTATGCAATTCATTGTAAAATTTGTGCACGTTTTTCGGGTTTACTAGTCCTAATCCTTGCATTGCAATTGCATCTGTTTTCCACCCTGGTTCATTTTCAAGAACTCCATTGCAGAGCTGTGGATACTGCATTTTCGAACCGTATTCCTCCATTTCTTTCACCCCAGGACGAACGCCGCCCCAGTAGCCGGTTATCGCATGCCAGGCGTAAACGTACTTGAGTCCATGCTTTTGTTTCGCGATGTCGACTATGTTTTTAATCCCTTCTGTGGGATTGTTCTTGTTTTGGAATTTGTTGTTTTCTTTGATACCAGTTAGTCGTAGGAGGGGTTGTTGCTGCTGTTGTTCGGATTTTTCATAATCGCCTTCCACAGATTGCCAGCCATCGTCTATGATGACGAACTTTGGAGGAGTCCCACCTGCGGCAAGACTTTCGAGCCCGGCCTCAACACCCTCTTGAGTCACTTCTTGGTAGAAAGCATCCCATGTACACCACCCAAAATAATCCACAAACCCAGGCAATTTTTTCTCATGCCTAAGCCTGAATGTCCCAAGATGAGATTTGATAGCAGTATAGGCCTCGTATAACGTCGTATATGGGTCGGTACCTGAGCTAATATAAACCGAATGGGTGAACGTCGACCCGACGGTGTCGGTATCCCCACTCTCTAAACACAATTCAAGCTCATCATGATCATTCCCCTGAAGACAAGCCTTGAATGGACCTTCAACCAAAGGCAAAAACACTGTATAGACAACACTGTTGTCCTCATTTCCATTAACATTCGACTCCAAATTCAACTCGTCTTTGGTTTCCACCAATAAGAATTGAGTCTCTAGGGGAATGTCTCGACCTTTGTTCCCCATTTTCTGTGACATCCACCACAATTTGAACCTGAAACAAGCCAAGAATCGAACGTCCAGGAATGTCCCAAGAGTTGCCACATGGCGGCTGTTCTCACAGTCGAACACGAACCCCAAGAAGACCCCCTCGACCGGCCCTGCTGCGGCACCAGACGTGGCTAACACATTGTCAGGCACGTTAGTCAGTATGGTCCGATCCTTAACCACCAACTTACTATCCGCGATCCTTACGGCCGGCTTGATTGTCATGGTTATTAATTTTGATCTTTTTCTACTTCAGTACACTCTGCAAAAGTGAGTTCACAGGAGTTTTAACACTTGAAAAATAGTTTTGATAAGAAAAATAGGCCATTGAACTGCTTGGATTAAAAATTTCAACTTCTTTTTTAAAAAAAATAGAAAAAGAAGAAAAAGAAATTAAAATGAAAAGAAAAGCATCACAAATCCTTAATAACTGTCACATTGAAGTTTCATCTCAAAATGTGCTTTAACACTTTGATCCTGTTACAGTGACGCCTAAAATTAATAGAGATACGTAAGTGTTTTAATTTTATTTATAGTAGAAACATTGATCTGAAATCTTCCATGCCATATATTTTGTTAATTAAGAATGCCATAGGGTCTCCGAGGAAATGCAATAAAAGTTGGATTTAAATAAAATTTTTGGTGCAGAAATGAGGAAAGTTTCACTATATACATGGCTCCTCCTTCCCCTCCACTAATTTTATTCACATAAAGAAGGCCCCACATGTGGGTTCATTAAATAAGTGGATGGGAAGGCGTGGCACTTTCACAATCAAAATTGCTAGTGAAACTACAGTTGTTTATAGTAACAACTAATGAAATCAGTTTGGTTACAGAGCCCGCATTATTAAAAAAAACATAAGAAACTAATATTGGTTTCATGAAACTATTAATGATTTCTTCTATATTTTACATTATGCGGGTTTTGTGACAGGCACTTGATGTCGGTATCTTAAAATTTTTCGACTGACATTGTCACATCATCGCTAGAACTGATGCGGTGGTGATACCACTCCAATGGTGGGTTTTATATTTCCCGTTGCCAGGGAGTAGGTCATCTCTATACGACGGAAGCCTATTCTCTCAAAATAAAGTACTGAGTAGTTTTCAAATATTATACTATACATACCTTGTCTCGAATGAATTGATTTGGCGAAGAAAAATGTGAACGGATAAGAAATCTATATCACCCTTGGCTCAATATGGGTAACGATATGTGAATGGAAGCAAATTGAATAATGTGGTAAATGGCTTGAGACATATTGGCCCTATTTATAGCACAAAAATGTGGGGGGTAACAAAATTTTATCGTTATCCATATCTAACGGACGAGAATGAGTTGTTCCTTGATTTATCAGACCTTACATTAAGCTTGATCGTTCTCCTTTACAATTTGGATAATTAAATTTCGACTTGTGTGTAGTGTCTTTATTTTATTATTATTATATATATTTTTTTAATACAGGGTAGAGGAGGGAAATTATGAGAGGGATAGGTGTGTTTAGAACTATAGGTGTGTTTAGAACCCACGATCTTTCAATTAAAACGTGAGCATCTAAACACAACTCGAACCACCAGCGTTGTTTAGTTAGTGCTACTTTTACTTTTTAAAAAATAAAAAATAAAAAACTTTTAAACGTGTTTTTATATTAGACAATATATCTTGTAAAATTAGCACTCTAAGGCATATATCAGATTCAAAAAAGATCTAGAGCCTATGTTAAATATAATTATTGTGCTCGTTACTGCCGTGAACGTCTCTATGCGGGCAAAAACAGTTTTTTCATGAACAAAATGTCTTAAACTAAATGAGCAATTTGAGGGAGATATATAAAAGTGATATTAATGTGTGACATTCTTATGTGGCACACATTCATTGGATGATGCTTACATGATTACTTTTTCATTATCCAATACAAGTATGCCATATCTAAATATCACCTGTTAATGTCTATTTTTCATGTCTCTCTCGAATTTTTGTAAACTATATGACTAATTAATTAATTAGTCAAGCGTTTCCAACCACGTTACGTTAGGCTCAACATTTGCAACCCTTTTAATCACAATACTCAAAATTTATTTACTTTAGTAGTAATAAATATTACATGTGTTAATTTCATAAGAAACTTTAACAGATATCTAATTTATACCCAAAAAAAAAAAGATATCTAATTTTTTAATAAAACAAATCAATACATATTCGTATGTATGTTCTTATTATATAGTTAAGAAGTGGTTTTCGGATCATTTTCATTAAATTATTATTACATGATAAATAAGGTTTCTGAAAAGTATAACATGTGACGAAATATCAAAGTACATTTTCATGTTAAGTTCGGGTTTGAGCATAATCAAAAGTGTGAAAAAGAGTAAAATGTGAATAAGCAGCATGACCAAATTTCAAATATAAATTTTACTCAGTCATTGAACTTCAAAATATTTTTCAATTTTCAATTGTTGTTATCCTTTGTGTACTTCTCACATGGTCAATGAATTTTAGAATGTTTTCCAATGGTCATCAATGTTCCAATGTCACTGGACTTGATCAATGTAGGCCATTGGATTGTGATGTGATTTTTAAGTAAATGTGGGAGAAAATAAGATGCTACAAAGTGTGATTATGTAAAAGATTAAAGAAATTGTGTAAGTTTAGCATAACTCTTAACTAGCTTTCCACTCGTGTGATGCACGTGAAAGAATAATTCAAAATAATTTAACTTATTAGGATCTAAGAAATTAGATGCCCACATATATAAAAAAAAAGGATGAAAAACTTGATATCGTAGTATAATATTATATATTTGTTCAAACATAGTTATATTTATTTTAATATATCAATTCATAAAAACTATCAACTATCCATATGATATAACAGTATCTTAGTCAACTATCAAACTCTTGAATAAGGAGCAGACAATTTGGTAATAATCTGTTCGAAATCAAGGAGGGGATTATCTTAATTGCTGGATTTTCATGGGATGAAAGGTAAATTTTAAAAATTGATATAAGATAAAGAATTGCGAAGATAAGATATAATTATGAAGATAAGATAACTCGAAAATTTTGAAGATAACTCAAATAAAAATTAAAAAAAAAAAGAAATAGAAAGTATTTACCACACCGATTATAGCATTTGGAAATAAAAAGACCAAATTATCCCTATTTTTGGGAAAAGTGATAGGAAAACTGTGATAAAATTGTACCGTAAACTTTTTTTTATTTAATTTATATATAGATTTATTAGAATGACAAGTGAAAATTTGCAGTGATACATTTATTTGTTTATGTTAAACGCGTCCGGTTCTCCTCCCATATAGATGGCGGGCACCCGGCCTATATGGGGGCTGTTATTGGCAAGCCCCCATGTGAGAATTGCAAAGATAAGATAGAATTATGAAAATAAGATTAATCAAAAATTTTGAAGATAACTCAAATAAAAATTTAAACAAAAAAAAAGAAATAGAAAGTATTTACCGCACCGATTACAGCATTTGGAAATAAAAGACCAAATTATCCCTACTTGTCACGCCCCCACTTTTACTATTTTGTTATTATTGTTTATATTATTATTATTCATATTCGAGGGTGGAAGCGTTTGAGTTTAACTACATTTTTGTATAATTAGTGAGGACGTGACTTACGAAGCAAACACTTTGCAGATTTTATTTAAATTTAGAAAGGTTCAAAGAACACCAATGTTAGATAAATATTTAATTTATTAACTTAGTCAAGCAAAACTTTTTATTCCATTGACATACTTATCAATACAAAAAGTACTAGACTCAAGTATAGTTCTTACGTACATTTATACCCAAAATATATTCTATGACTCCAAAGATGTGTTTCCTTTTACATGCAAAATCCACTTCCATCCGCGAGCATGCTCCGGTCCTTGGCTTGCTTGGCTAATATCTTGCTTCCACTATCTACAAAATGGTAGAAAATAAAGGGGGTGAGTACAATGTACTCAGTGAGTAACAAAATACTTTGTTTTGCCTTTCATTTGGGAAAACTCTTTTCAATCATGAGTTCAAGAAAATCAAGCAATGCACAAAGCCATTTGACGCACGAAAGGGCCTTGTCATTAGTTAATTAAAACCAGTGGTGCGCACATGATTCAATATTAATTCAAAATGCCAAGATCACATAGCAAAATCATAATACCACAAAGGATAACACATAGCCAAAATGACTAAGACCACATAGTAAGGTCATGTTCCACAAAACAATTCAAAACGGGTAGGTCGTTAACTAATGATACCAATGCAACAAACTAATTTCTTTGCCTAATGATGCATTAAAATCTCAATGACAATGCATCAAAATAATCCATACTTATCATTAAAATCCCAATTGTTTTGTATAATGATAATGCATCAAATATCCATACATGTCTTGTAAAAACATTAAATAAAAGGGAACCAAAGTACCCATCACTCACCTTTTGCCACAAGGATTCTTTGAATAATTTTAGATGGAAGATACCTTCAAAACTTTGATATTTCACAAGCAAAGTGTCTTCTTTAAGTGGGGATTTTATATGTATATAAAGATGCTTTATTTTAAATATAAAGAAGGTGTTTTGAGAAGTTTTAATTGGTGTTTTATGGCCTCCTTAATTCTTGGACGAATTTTTGGTGTTTTGGCCCTTTTATTCATGTTTATAATTAAGTGTTGTTAAATGTCAATTGGAATCCACAACTATCAAAGATACCAAGTATCTTGATAAAACTAACACATTCAAATTGTGTGCATACCAAATGTCTTAATAAGTTTACAAGACTAATACATTTCAAGATATGAGAATGACAAATGTCTTGATAATTTGCAAACATGGACATGTCTTAAACTTGACAAATTTAAAAGTGACAAGTGTTTCCTACTTTAGACAAATTTAGCAACATGTATTTAGAGAATAATTTTACTAATCCTTATTCATTTATTTGAGTAACAATTTTCAATCTTAGTATATAAATGATAAAAAACTTTAAGTACTTATTCCTATCGTTGTCAAAACTTATGATTAAATTTTTACAGGATGTTACACTACTTATGTGAAAAGTGACAGGAAAACTGTGATAAGATTGTACCATAAGCTTTTTTCATTTAATTAATATATAGATTTATTAGAATGACAAGTGAAAATTTGCAGTGATACATTTATTTATTTATGTTAAATGCGTTCGGTTCTCCTCTCATACAGGTGGCGGGCACCCAGCCTACATGGGGGCTGTTATTGGCCAGCCCCTATGTGAGAATCTTGAAAATAAGATAGAATTATGAAGATAAGATAACTCAAAAATTTTGAAGATAACTTAAATAAAAATTAAAAAAAAGGGTAAATATATTGACACCACACTTTCTTATAAACACACTACTTTTATTTATATTAATAGTCCATGAACTTTAAGTATTGTTAAATCTATATTTATATAATTTTTATCTCGTATATTCTCTATAACATTCAATCAATTAGTACTCCTTGCATCAAATAATAATAATTTTCATCCAAGTTTTGTTGTTAGTATACATTCAAATGAAAGAAAAAAATATAATTGCAATTATTCATTATTTTTTACTCATTTAAAATATTTAATGACTTTTTCCATCAAAACATTTGGATAGAACCTTAATTGAATACAAAATATACCAATGAGTGATATGTCGAGAATGAAATTTGATTTAAAAAGTTAGAGACAAAAATTCAATAAATAGTAATATTTAAGGATAAATTATGCAATTAAAAATGTTGTGTGGTCATAAAAAAGTATAATATCAATATAATTAGCCAAAAAAGAAATAGAAAGTATTTACTGCACCGATTATAGCATTTGGAAATAAAAAGAGATCGGAAGAGCGTCGTGTAGGTCTGGGAAAAGTGACAGGAAAACTGTGATAAGATTGTACAGTAAGCTTTTTTCATTTAGTTAATATATAGATTTATTAGAATAACAAGTGAAAATTTGCAGTGATACATTTATTTGTTTATGTTAAACGCGTCCGGTTCTCCTTTCATACGGGTGGCGGACACCCAGCCTACATGGGGGCTGTTATTGTCCAGCCCCTCATGTGACCACATGGGGGCTGGCCAATAACAGCCCCCATGTAGGCGGGGTGGCGGGATATAGGAGGAGATTAATTTTGTATGTTAAACTCTCAGTTTCGCCGTTTAGGTAAGCTCCATAATTTAACGAATAGAAACATGAATGGTGATCAACAAGTAAAATCATTGGAAGTTTAACGATTATGTAAAATAAGAAATGTTATTTACACATATAAAGGTCTTTATATACATTATTTAAATGGCTCTGGTTTCATCTTTTCTGATATAACAAACTTTTAAATGTGTGAATAAATTAAGAGCTCGTTTAGAAGTTTTATACACTGTGCATAAATAAATAGCACCTATCATGTAAAAATGTAAAAGTACAATAAAAGTTTTAAAGAGACTTGAAAACAAGACATAAAAATTAGCATTATCTATATAGTAAAGTTTCAGGTGTTGAAAAAATGTCCGTATATAATAATTATCTAATGAATTTATAGCAAGTAAGAATGTATGTTTCTATGTCATATTTTTTCTCCCTAAAAATTACTCCACGTAGGCACGCACAAAGATTTTTAAGACCCCAATCTCAATACAAATGCTGACAGTTTGACATGTGTGTACTAATTATTGGATGACGGGTGGATTGAACTATCGAATTTATTAACCAATTTAAATTTTAACTTTTAAGCACATAATAACACTATATTTAATCACATATTTGATTTGACTTAAACTCTTATATTATTTTAATTATTACTTACATATGACACAATCAAATCTCGACATCTGTATAAAATTTGAAATTTAAATCCATTTATAAATCCACCTATTTATAAATGGTTACTAAACAAAGCCTATTTGTATGACTCAGCGATTGTCCAGTTACAATTATTGAAGTCCTGCACCGTTATGATGGTTACACGTGGCTTTAGTACAGTTTGAGGCATCGTACGGCTGATGTTTAATACGGAAAATATATTCCAAATGATAATAACAAGTTAAGGAGTAATGTTCAAAAATTTATCGAAAATTTTGTTATAAAATATAACACTTCAATTCCTCGTAATTTGTATAGATGCACATTAGTTAGAGGGAAAGGTTTTGCTATAAAATTTTCAAGAGATTTTTTATTTTTGATGGGAATGGACACAATCATTGGAAGTACACGGCTAATTTTAATTATTTAGGGTCCGTTTGGTATCATTTATAATTTGTCCCGTTTATAAATAAAAAGAATTATTATACTTTATTAGGCACGTGACAAGTACTACAATTGACACCTTGTAATAATTTGAAATACTCATATCATACAAATTTAAATACTTACACGTGTCTTCTATTTATAAATGAAATCAATTATAAATCAATCCAAATGATTCATATTTATGTGCCCGCACG
The DNA here is from genome assembly GCA_963692815.1 of Nyctanthes arbor-tristis. NCBI lineage: Eukaryota > Viridiplantae > Streptophyta > Magnoliopsida > Lamiales > Oleaceae > Nyctanthes > Nyctanthes arbor-tristis. Next base: position 3,507 of record CAVNYN010223097.1, on the reverse strand, counting down.
GAAATTTTCGGCAAATATCCTTAACTCAATTTAGGATTCGTCATGCTTTGTAGAATGTGACTACTAATAATAAATTACTTCGTGCGTTATCTATTTTTTTCTGATACTTTTATACGTGCAGCTTTCTTTTGCCATCTCAAGTGAAACTCTTATGAATTTCTATTAGACAAGATATGTACAACTTTCAATTTTAATCTACTAAAATTTGTGACTCACTAATCACAATCAATGAACGATATTAACTTCTTAGAAATGTTACAAACGATATTTATAACATTTTTTCTTCATAAAGAAAATATATTGGCCTACAGGATTCCCCCTTTTCTCTCGGTGATCTAAAAGAATTTCTACTACTCTCGGCATTTTTTATCAATTAAGATTTACATGTAAGTTCAATGGTCCTAGTTTAACAAAAATGGGGGCTCATGAATTCAAAAGTCGTATCTTGATTTTTCTAATAGAGTGGAATATAGTATTGTTAGAATACCAAAATAGATCTTTTTCAAAGATAATGGCTCTTCTTTTCACTAGAGATTTCACTAATTATTCATTCTTTTTTACTAATTCTCCTACTGGATAATCAATGTTTTGTGTGTGTGTATAGCTTATAAAAAGTTAAAAATAGTGTAATAATACGTAAAATTGATCGTTGTTAGATTCTTAAAAGCTGAATGGACAAATAGGCTAAAATAATTGAAATCGACAACTAATAAGTGTAGCACCCACAAAGAGGTTCCTAGCCATTTAGATGAGACAAAATCCAAATCAATCAGAGCCAATCAATCTTGTTTCGCCCTTCTAAAGGTTTATTGCCTTTCCCAAATAGTTATGTGTGCATCATATCGTAATATATGACCATGTGGCGTCGTATGATCATGTAGCCATGTGGCGTCATTTGATCATGTAGTGTGTATCGAGACACATCATATAATTGTGATTTTTTATATATTCTAATGTACGAGACATGATTATATGACACCATATAGTGTTTGATCGGAACTACTGATTGGCATAGAGGAATATCTTTTTGTCAAATTCATACAAATAACATACTTACACACAACAATTTGGTCTATAATTTGGACTTGAGTTAGCTTCACAACAATATACCATCGTCATCATCATACACCAACATATGTTGATTGATTTCAAGAAGTTTGTGGGAGGATGGTGACTGATTCTGAAACGTAATTTCAAGTCTAAAATATAATTACACGTTATTTGTCATGTTCAGTTTATTTGAAGGTTTCTTGACACATCACTTCTAATATGTGGTTTATGTGAATTCGATTTTATATTTTCATCCTCTTGCAATTGAAAACATATGGTGTATGTCTATTGCATTTGATTATGAAATATTTGTAATTTTATACCATAATAATAATCATGAAAAATTATGTAGTATTTGATACTATGATATAAATAGAATAGCTTCCCCCCCCCCCCCTTTAAATTTCTATTTCAATTTTCTTTTTATTTTTGGATATTATAAAGGAAGTGTAGGGGTGATAAATCGAATCTTTGATCAACGATTTGAATAGCAACTAAGATGTCATTAGACTATGTCGGTCATGACATTTCTATTTCTATTTCTATTTTAATATATAGAATTTAATCAAATCGTTCACATCCATTTATTTTATATAGGGCTAGTAAATAAGATATGATTTGCAAGTGATTTTTTTGTAATTTTTTTTTTTGAAGGAAATAGATTAATTTTAATTAATGGAGACATCAAAGAGTACATCCGAGTTCAAGCCGAATGAAGCCAAGTTGGGGCATAATTAAAGGTACAAAGGCTAACATAGTTTCTACCTTGTCTAGTTAAAGTGTGTGCTACCATATTAGCTCTTCTACTTATATGGTGAATGCTAAAAGTCGGCAATCCTCTTAAGTGCTCATTGCATTAATCATGTATGATTAGGCCAAATTACGTGTTCCTCCCGAGCTAATGCATCAACCACCTCTTTTGAGTCCATCTCGATAATAACATTAGAGAAGCCGCTAGACAACAACCATTTCAATGCCTCTTGAAGACCTATTCCTTCAGCTTCTTTTACTTGGAACTGAGCCTCCATTAGTTGCGTCCTTCGCCCCTTTAGAGCCTCTTCATCACTTAAAGCCCTCCCGAAACCCACCTTGCCTTCTGCTCCAAATACGCCTACATCAATATTACGTTTCCGGCAGCCCAATGGAGGTTTCAGCCATCTTTGATCAGTTGGTACAACTTGTTCATTTACACGTGATATTAAAATGATATTTTAAATACTTTTATTTAACAATATGTCTACTTCCAGAAAAATTAAATTAAATTAAAAATGGTCCAACTTTATACCATTTGATCCTCAAAATCATAATATTTTGAATTGCCAAATTATTCGCAAAGAGTGGTGACAAAAATGTCCAAACAAGTGAATAGTGATCGGGTTCTTCTGTCATAGATTAGGACTACCTGGCACTACTCTATAAAAGCCTATATTTGCTTGTATAATTTCTGATTTTAATCCACTGCTAATCACAATCAAACAATGAAAATAGATATATTACAGACAGGTTGATGCTGAAATTAGTGAAGGAGCACTTGGTGGTGTTCGTCCATTTCTTTAAAGAGTTGACCATATATCTTCTGCAATATATATGTGGTTCACGTAAATTTGCTTTACCTTTTCATCTTTCTAATGATTGATTTTACAACGTATATGTCTATTTTGCATTTGATTATGAAATACTAATAATTTTCTAGTCTATTATGGGTGTTGTTATGGCACCAATATAAGCAATGTGGGTGCATGAATGTACACGTGTACGCCATCTCGTGGTGTGCAATCATGTCATTGTCACTTTTTAAGTGTCATAATGACACTAGTGTTAGGAAATTTTCATAAGAAATACTTGTAAATTCATATTTTATTATGGAGCTAAATCAGCTAATAAATAACACATGCTTTGTACATGATATTGAAATTACATTTTTAATTATTGGGTAATTTATACCTAATGTTTCCAACCTTTTAAGTATTTATAGATTATGTTCTCAACATTTAATTTTTCTGCTTTCGGTCCTCAACATTTTAAGAAATTCCAGTTTAGTTCCTAGTGATGGAAATCGTTAATTTCGCCTGTTAAGTCATAGACATTTTTGGTAAAATATAAAAAATGGGGAAGCAGGCTGTCCAAAATGACAGCCAACATGGGGGGTCCCCCAAAGGCTGTTGAAAATAGTAGCAGCACATGCCTTTTTTTTGGGTTGAGTTGGGGTGGGTGGGGTGGGTGGGGGGTCTCCCCGCGCTGCCAGAAATGGCAACAGTAGCCGTTTGACTACCGAAAATGGCAGTCAAACCAACTTCTTGGGGGTGGGGAAGTCCTCCTCCCCCATTTTTTTTATTTTTATTTTTTCAACTTAAAATATTATTTTTTATATTTTTCCAAAAATTCCCATGGCTTAATGGATGAAATTGACGATTTCCTTCACTAGGAACTAAACTGGAATTTCTTAAAATGTTGAGG